>JASANG010000104.1:0-19864 GCA_030248215.1 Enoplolaimus lenunculus
GATAGCTAAAAGTGGATAGTGCGCACATGATTAACTGTTTGCATGTTTACCAAATGTTCAACGGAAATGCTCATGCACAGTCAAGTTTTGCAGTTTATATTTTGAGAAATATATGTCGCATGGTAGAACGTCCACGTTATATTGCACGCGCTACTGCAAATAATGTCTGGGTCTGAGTAAGGACCGACGTCGTTTTAACACACTATTACGAGACCTCTATAAGTCCGGTAGTCCCTAACGAGGACGTAGACATATTGCACTGTTGTCTTTATTAAGGTCGACAGAGGTCTAACCTACCGCACGCATTTCCGGTTTTGCTGAAAATCTAATTTCCCACTGCCGTCATATTTATTTATGTGAAGAGGGATATTGGAACTCAATTTTGGTCGTCGATTTTCCACTGGCCTGATCGGCACTTTTCAATTTCCGTTTTGAGCAAATTCTGTCTTTTCAATTTTTCAATCTTTTTAAAATTGAGATTCAATTTCCCACTGCCGTGTAGTAGTTGGAAATTGGAAAATTCAAAAATGCCCGCGTGGTAAATTGAGTTATTTTAAAAACTCGTAGCGGAAATTGAAATCTAAATCCTTAATCAATTTCCATATACGGTTTTTAAAATAACTCAATTTACCACACGGGCAATTTCGAGTTTCCCAATTTCCAACTACTATGATTTTTAAAAACCGTAGTTGGAATCTGGCGTTGCAAATTTCCACACTGCGGCACAAGATAATGTGGATGACGCATTACTAATCCGACAAATTTTGCACAGAAAAATTTTGCGGACAGTGAAAAACGGTGTTTGGTCTAGTGTGGCCGTTGGCTAAATTTTAAAGTAAAAAATATGGTCTCTACTAAATTCTAATGCTGTATAATAGGTTTAGTCTAGAAATCTTGTTGTAATTAAAAAATTAGTACACAAAGTATAGCCAGTCCAGTTAAATAAACTAAGCTTACAAAGACGCATAAACAGTGTTAAAAACTACTTAGGTATACAACAGCCCGTGTTCCCAAGTGTATGTATAGCACCTATAAGCAGATGATGATAGGAGTTGTACCTTTTGAACCCGTAAATGCTGAGGTTCAAAAGTAAGCCAATGTTTCGCATATGATTTGCTCTATTTCTGCATCAATTTTGAGTTTAACACGTGTAATAGTTAGTGAGTTTAAAAAGTATTATGATAGTCGCTATACGCATTTGAGAGTATGGAAAAGGAACATAAAACTCCCTGAAACGCCATGAAAAACTAATATGTTTCAGTTTATAATTAAGCTGTTTATTTGGTCATCAAAGCAGCTTAAAATCACAAGTCAACCGAATTTTCTTTGCTCACATACCGCGCAGCGGTTAAATTATAAACTGAAACAGATTCCTTTGTATGGCTCGTTGGGGCACATTATCCCTATTTCATACACTTCTCAAGGGTCTTTCTGGAGCGATTCTAAAACGTAAAAAATACCGAAACATGAAGTCAATAAATGTGAGTCGAAGCCTTTGTGGAAGTTAAGCAACATCCGGTAACGAAAATGATGTTAAATTTGCTAATTGGGACAACGTCTATAGTCCTATTCTAAACAACAGAATATCTTGTGGATGTGTCGAACAATTAGCGTTTGCCGTCAGGACAAACAATCGTACAAAGTACTGGGAGTTCAATATAATTTCGCATCAACTAAAAAATTTGTGATTAAAATTTCGGCGAAAATTTAATACTTTTGTTGCCTTCCTGTTTTCTGGCACAAATTTAGTTGAGCAGGATTACATTTTAGACTATTTTTCGCTTAGGTTTATGTGTAGGGTTAACACTTACTTTTTACGCTGAAGTTAAGGTTTAGGAATATGCTTGATCTAAATTGACGGCGCTAAAAGTGACATTGTCTAAAATTGTTATCGTTATTTTCCTAAAATATTTTAAGACATTTTGTTTTTAGACGGTTTTTTGTCACAAAAATCCGAAGGATAAATTTTATGTATGCAAGTGACATACTTTAGCTCTAAATCTTTATGTACCCAAATTCTCAAATGCGTATAGCACCATTATCGTATATATAAGTAACAAAATTTTTTAGCCTGTTTTAGGATCCTCACGATTCGGAACTCCTGAATTTGATCCCTGCACGTATATCGTAAATGCGTTTAGCACTGTTGTTGCCAGTTTTTGATTGGTTCTTGTATGCAATTTTTGAACCACTGTACGGTTGAATTTTGGAAAATTTTGCACATTTTTCGCATTCGATTGGACATAATTTTGCGCAGATTACAATGCATTTTGAAAAATGTTGAAAATAGCGATTAAAGCAGTATTCTAAACTGAACTGAAAATCGAATTTATACCGTTCGAAATTGGCTTTAGCGTTTGTGTTGTTTTGAGTTGCTTGTTTGGTTGATCAGGGCATATCAGATATGTATACCAGATTAGCAAGTATAACAGTTATTTTCTGTGTTATTCTATTAGTCTATAATCATCTTTCGTTGCCGAATCAACGTGAATATTTTGCTCAAATTGCACAGTTGCCTGTCAAGTTATTAATAAGGGATTCCGTGTTCCAAAATTATTCGACATTACAAAATACTCTGATGACAAATGCAACAAGGGAAACATTAATAGCAACGAGTTCAAGTGAACCAGCAACAAACGAAACATTAATAGCAACAAATTCAACTGAACCAGCAACAAACGAAACAATAGCAACGAATTCAACTGAACCAGCAACAAACGAAACATTAATAGCAACGAATTCAACTGAACCAGCAACAAACGAAACATTAATAGCAACGAATTCAACTGAACCAGCAACAAACGAAACATTAATAGCAACGAATTCAACTGAACCAGCAACAAACGAAACATTAATAGCAACGAATTCAACTGAACCAGCAACAAAAAATAAAACAGTGCTATTGCTTCATTGGACTACGTTTTTTGGACAACCGCTGTACGAAAAACATTGGATGGTAAAACATTTAAATATCTTACGCATTAGCCGGCGACGAACGGCGCGGACGATGCCAGAAGACACGGCACGAGAATTATAGCTCCAAACTTAGAGTGGCGTTATACTTGTCGTGCGACGTCGTCCGTCGCCATTGGACACCATACAGTATAGCACGTGTAGACGCATATCTGACATCAGTCAGTGAAAACCTATTAAAAAATACGGAACTAAATGTCGAAACGAATTTATATATTTATTGTCTCGTTTTTTCAACTTGTGATAAACTACGCTTTGAATTTCCCGCCAAAATTTGAATTTCCCCGCTAAGGTTTCCCTAATGTGTCTATCATATAAAAATATTGTCCACTACACAGTTTTTCAAACATTTCAATGTCCTAGACAGTATCACTGCAAAATAGTTTGTCCAGATGGGGTTTGATGTCCGCGAATGGCGGTGATGCTATTGGAAAATGAAGGGTTTCGATAAAACATAAGCCGGACAAGCTATTGAATTTCTTTTGGGAGGAGACATTTTGTGTGCCGAGTGCACGTATGGTAACGTGTGAGAGACATTATTTTCTCGTTTTTTTAACTTGTGATAAACTACGCTTATGAGAAAAGTCGAAAAACGGTCAAAAATGATCTAAGCGTTCAAAGATATAGCCGAAAGCGAAATTCAACTTTAAAATACAGCTAAAATATTTCAATAAGTAAATATGAATAGAAAATGAAGATGCAAAAATTTTTTAGTCTTCGCTGTTTTACGAGACAAAATTGGTATCTGTTCAACTCAGCTTTGTACACTGCGTCAAATAACGTGAAAATTTCTGGCTCATGTAAATATCTTCAGGAGTGGAAGCAGATTTTAAGTTTTTAGACAAATTATTGGCTTATGGCTTAGGCTTAGGTTTAGGTTTAAGCTCGTTAATACGCTTGGGCTTAGGCTAAGCCTAGGCTTTAGGAATATGCTTTATACAACTATTACGGCGCCCTGTTCTATACATTGGCCTATGTTATTGCCATTATTGACGAAAAAAACTTTCGAGCTTGAAGGATGAAAGCTTGTAAGCTTAAAAAATTTAGTTTGTCAAAAATTCAAATTTGGGCATGGAATGATCAGAAGTGGCCATGAAAAGCCGAAATACGTAAACATTTTAAAATTTGGATTTTTTAAGCAAAGGAAGAACAAAGAAATGTATCTTCAAACAATCAAACATTCATCATTAACTGCAAGGAAGACCCACTTGTGGAACAGAATGAAATGTTACCATTTTAACCGTAAAATGTTGCCATCTTTCGTGACGTACTTGGGTTGCTTCAAAGCGTTATTTTTATTCAAGAAAACTTATCAAATTCAGCAGTACCTTAGTACCTTAAATTAAGAGCGTGCCGTATTCTCAAATGTGTGTAGCACCTATCACCAGCTAGTGATATTGTAACCTTGCAAACCAGTAAAAACGCGTAACTCAAATTTTAGCACATTTTTGCATTTAGTTTGTTCTGCTCCTGTTCCAATGTTGAGTTCAGCAACTGCAATAGTTTTAGTGAGTTTAAAAACCTGTTACTAACTGATGATAGTTGCTACACACAATTGAGAATATTGGTCAAGCATCCACCGGTGTGACTTCCGCGATGAGAGCAACAGTTTATAGTAACAAAATTTTCAGCACGCTTGCATTGGTTCATTTTGTAAATTGACACACAACAAATCGTTGCTATCGGGCGCCGATGCAGTCATTTTCCACGACCGCAATTTCAACTGGAAAAATATTCCAACGATGCGATTTCCAACTCAAAGATACGTTTTCTTCACAAGAGAATCTCCAAGACATTCAAGTAAAACAACACGCACAGTAGCATATGCTCGAAAAGACAAAAAACACATTAATTCAAACGACCAAAGTAAGAGTACGAGTACCGCCGAAAGGCAGCGTATAAGGACGTCACGTTTCCCAATTCTGTTGAAAAATACTAATGTTTATTCCGATGAGATAAATTAATTTTCACCAACGAATCCATAAAAAGAAATGAATAAATGAATGTACACATTTCTGCTCAAGCTTTTGGGTTTGGTTTAGAAAATTGAAACCTTTACCTACCTATGTCTAAGCCTTAACGTTATATATATACATAATATATTTTTTCTTTTGGATTGTAGCAATACGTTTCTTTTGCATTTTGTACAGTGCCAGCTGTAATATGTTTAGCTTGATCATACAAATCGGTACGTTTCAGGGCGTGACAGAGACAAAATTCCGGGATTTTTCAACTGGACTATGACGTATCGATTGGATTCTGACATTCCGATTCCATACGGCTTCATTGAGGTCAGCAACAAAACACTGTCCTCTCAAGGTTGGGAACAATACGTTCACAATTCTAAAATTCAACTCAACCATGCTATTAGTAACAAAACTCTGCCTGTTGGTATGTCAGAACCATTTATGTTTCGCAATTAAGTAGCGATTGCAGCATGCTAAATATGTTTGGCTTATACCCTGTAATTTTAATTAACCCCTTCTCACATTGAGTTGCCTATAGACAACGCAGCGCAGTGTATATACGTTAAATAGTATATATCGCACCGTGTTTAACAATTGCAACAGGTGTACATATTACTAAAATCACCACAAGACGTGAGATCCCCCTCGGGCTCGAGCGTCAAGCTCTTATAGCTGAGTGATGATGGTATACGCCTCCCACTCCAGTCACTGGAGTTCGTATCCTAGCATAAAAGTAGGTCTCAGGGGAAATAGAAAATATTCATGTGAGAAAGGGTTAATGTCACCCTTTCGTAAATATTTTTCAGAAAAATTGAGTTAAGTTTCGGAAAATAATTTTGTAAATTTACATACCTTTTAACCGAAAAACTTTCAATTGTTTCATGTAACAAAATGCCAGCTATTGTGCTCAATGGCAGATCCAATAACGACTGTGATTGTATTCTTCCACCAGCCCTACGATGCTGAACATTTTCAACGCAAATAGTTTATCTGAAACTAAATAATGTGTTTTCTAGCTGTTAAATACCTCATAAAACCAAGTTGATATATGCCACAAATTAAAAAAATCGTACGCATTTAGCAGAATTTGTGACTTTAATGCATCGAAAATATTGGTTTAACACGCATTAAAAATTGCAAATTTCGATATTCGAAAAGTATCCTTGCAATGGAACAATCAGAATTCGCTACTGAAATACGTTCGAAATTAATTAAAAAATGCTTTTTAATGTGTACAAAATTAAAAAACTTCAGTTTGGTTAGTGAGCAACTGTCAAACTCCAAGCCGTCGTGAACGTTTCATCAAAACATTGTCAAAACATATCAGAGTCGATACTTATGGTGGATGTGGATGGAAAAACTGTAGTCGTAAAATCAATTCAATCTGTCTTCAAATGATACAACATAAATATTGGTTTTATTTCGCAGCTGAAAATAGTAATTGCTATCAATATGTGACTGAAAAAGTTTGGAGTCGATTACATTTATGGTCAATCCCGATTGTTCTAAAACGTTGGATGTACGTTGATATTTTGCCCGAAAACTCATTTATTGCAGCGTCCGATTTCAATTCAACGCAAGCCTTAGCTGAATATTTAAGTTATATGATGACAAACGAAACAGAATACGCGAGTTATTTTGACTGGAAGTTTAAACTGCCACAACGCTCCGTCAAATACACCAACTCAGCACCAAACATCGGGTTTTGTAAATTGTGTCAAATGTTACTCGATGGTACGATGCCAAATAAATCTTACAATAATCTAACACATTGGTGGCATGGTGAGGGTAAATGTGAGTGAAAAACTGCAAAAATTACCATTTACCTTAATGCTGTATGCAAACGTATACGAATCGCGTTTTGGGTTACATGTACGTTGCGTTAAATGTAACACAATAATCTGTCGAACCAAATTTAACACATCGGTGGCAAGAATAAATGAGCGTAAAATCAATAAGCTGCTGTCCTAAAACATTCCTGTAAACTACCCAAATCATCGAGGGCAAGGTTTAAGGAACTAGAAGACCATGCGAGTTCATTCATTTCTGGTCTTAGTCTGCAGGTCCGATCTCCGATTTAAAACTTTGAAGCCCATCAAATTGGTTATTAATTAATTAAGCCGGTTAGCATTTGTTAAGACGAATTCTGTACTAATGCAAATAAACAAGGCAGAAAACCTGTTTTCTCCAGAGAAGATTCCCGAAGCCTTTAGGAACTACCATAATATTTCAGTAGATTCTAGTTAACGGATATGGTATTAGTGTCATAACGTCAAATGACAGTCGTAACGATTCTGATACTTTACTATTAAGATCTCTTTTATCACAACTGGCGAAGGAGCAGCGACAGGAACCGCTCACATTCCGTCTACTTCATTTCTTTGTTTCCACTGCCAAACATTCACATAAAATACACAATACATATTATTATGCAATGGTAATAAATTTTTTTCAACTTTGTCTATATCTGAAGACTTGTATTCTTCAAACGCCCACTGACTGGATCTGAGCACTGAGTACTAGTTGGGTAACCGTAAATTACCTTCCAACAAAAAACCATCAAACACAAACAACTCGCTAACCTTGCATTTATCATCCCGTCCGAGGACACAGTCCTCCTCTGGAATGCAAGGTGCGAGACTTACATTCTGTGCCTTCAAATCTCCTTTCACCGCTCTCACAGATTGTAAGGCCTTTTTATTCGTTTCCACTGATCTGCATATTGTATCAATGCGGTATCGCGCACTATGATTCGTTTTGACAATCCACGTGTCACTTGCAGTGCGCCCACATTACCGCCGTCGACCGATGGTTCGTTGACTCTTGCAAAATTGGCGGTCTTGACATTGCATACGGTGAATTAGAATTCCTGCAACATTAAAATTCCTGCAACTTTAACGCAAATCTCATTTAACGTGGAGTCAAGGCATCTGCAGGCCTTATTCTATTTAGGATTTGTACCAGGGCAGAATGGTGCGTGACCACGGTCGCATGATTTGTAATAGGTACGGGCGGATTTACAAAACGCCCGGACCAAGACCATTTACATTATGCGCTGGAAATTTGCTAGTGCATTCGTCAGACTGAACGGCATAATTTTGAATTCGAACAGGCCTTCATGGCAAATGAAGACGTCTTTTCAATATCCTTTTAATCCATTTTAATAGCTCCCCGTAACAAATTTGTAGTTCTATCTATACGTGGTAAGGAAAAACTGTCCTTCCTGATTACATCATTTGACGGACGGTAGTCTACAAAAATGCCACGTACAGTCTTTTCTTTACCAGAAATACAGGGAATGCCAACGGGCTTTGGACGGTTGGATCACTTTTTCTTGAGCATGCTGCGTACATGCTTCAAGATCTCTTGACGTGGTGCGTATGCCGCCCACCCGTCTATTCCGCTGTTGAATTAGTGTCCTCGCATCCACCTAAATACGATGATTCACAATTTCAGTGGCACCTAAGGGTTCATCTTCGCTGCTAAAAACATCTTTATTAATGACAACATAGCCTTCAATAATGGTATTTGTTCCTTAGATACGCTGCATACACTTATAAAACACATCTGGAGTATGTTTTATATCGGGTTTTTCTTAATATTTTTGCTCAGATCTTTGTAGAATTTTGTTACACAGAATGCACGTGTATGTGCTTTATGCACTGCACTAATGACATCCCCGTCCAACGGTACTGTCGTATGTAACGGAGGAATAGTCTTCATAGTTTGGGGTCTTCTAACATTTTAATGTTTAGTTTGGGCTTTTTCTTTCGGTGTTACTAATTTCACGTATTCCATTGTGTTTATTTCCCCAAAGTTTCGTACCGGCCATTATATTTATGTCTAAATGTAACATGTTTTAATCGGAAAAAATAACTCGCCGTTTTTGACTTTGGTAAGCGTGCGGGCAGCACCTATATCGGTGCAGTTTTACAGGTAACACCAGAAAGTGTTTCACCATCACCGCTTCGTTACTGTTCGTTTCTTCGCAAGCTTCGCATTGTACCACCGCTGTCGACACACGACAAATTCCAGCCATGGTGCAAACTCTCGATTTGTTTACGCTGACTCCCTAAACTGTCTTGGTGTTTAGGTGTTGATTTTTGTTTGCCGTGCAACCGCTTGTGTTGTGTAATCCTCACGCGTGCTGCGTAGACTAGATTTTGTTCTTATAATGTAAGAAGCTTTTGATGCCCATATTTTCTATTAGATCCAGTTTCAGATGCCCTGCTTCACGTACCTGGCGCGATTTCCACTATCTAACTGTTGTTCGATTGTTGTCACCATGGGCTTTGAATAATCCAACACTCCAACGCGACCCCGAAGCTCGTCAAAATGTCGACAACAGAAATCAAAAATGATTGCATCAGCAACATTACATGGATTTGAATCATTTTCGAAACGCCACCGAGTTTTACGCAGTGATTCATACATCCCAACGGCTTTTGTGCCAGTGTTGACTCGACTCCGAAAGAATTATGATGTATGACGTGTTCAATGGTAATTCAAAAAAATACACATACATTTTCTCATGTATCAAGCTTAAATCAGCGCCACTATTTAACAAACCCATTACTACAACACGTTAATATTACTCTCGACACTGACGCCAGTTTGTTTGGCTCCCGAGCCGCCATTCGTGGCAATGTAAGCAGATGTTACGACGCTTACACTATTTATTTCCGTTCCATCGGCTCCACGAACACGATGGAAAGGCATGCTAAGCGCCATATCGTGGACTGTCCACCTAACTGCAGCTTGCGTACAAGTCGTAGGCTTAGAAATGCCATGCGTTGCTCTAGGGTTAAGCTATTTTTAAATGTTTCTCGGATTTGTTATTGACTTTTATGGTTACTAACGTGTTGCGAGGGTGATGTAAACGGGCAGTGATACGTTGACATATTAACCTGAGCCCCCGCACTTACGCTATAGTTTGATGTTTGGATTTAAATATCCCCGAGGACTAAGTCCAGTTGGAAAGAATTGTGACCAACGCGAGATGTCGCTGTTTTGCCAGGATAAGGGACAGGTAACTCGGGGTACGCAGGGGAAGGGTATCCAACTGTGTGAGGCTTTTGCGGCAGATTAGGAAAAGTCACCCCAACCGCCGAAGGTTGAAACTGAGCTGCGATATGCTGACACCGTATCATTATGCAACTGCCCCCCTTGCATGTACTGACGTAGTCATTGAAGTAGAGGTATTTCCTGTTGATTTATTTGTCTGCAGAAGGTTGAAACTGAGCGGCGATATGCTGACACCGTATCATTATATAACTGCCCCCCTTGCATGTACTGACGTAGTCATTGAAGTAGAGGTATTTCCTGTTGATTTATTTGTCTGCAGCGTCGCTGTACAGGTTAACTGCCTTGCCCTCAATTCACCCTGGTTACAAGCGTTATTCCCTGTATTTTGGGGTTATGCGCCCCAAAATTTTACCTAACTCTTCACGTCGCCCTTCATTCGTTTTGGACATGTTTCTTCAGGTCCATATCTATGGGAAAATGTGGTCCCATTACACCTAGCCCACCTTAGACGGTGCCAACATTTTCTTTGTGGGGTCTAGTTTGAGTTTCAAGATAACTATTATGAAATGTGGAACCACCTCTTGAGACTTCTCATTTGTAAACAATCTCAAGTCAAACTCGCCATTCGATACGCCGCCATGCGTCGAAACAGTCGCCGACATTTGAACCATTTCCGAGCGGCTGCCACGTCGGGTAAAAATACACTGTTCTACAACTAGTTAAGCCAACCCAACCAGCTTGATTCCATGGCGTCGCAACAGTCTCAGGTCCGCACGCCATTGTCCCGTTCTTGAACTTGCGGACGGTTGTCGTCTTCGGTGAGTTCTCCGCAGAACGAACCACTCGTGCATCGCGTTCGAGTTTGAGACTCGAGGGGTTTTCACGAGTAATCGTGCTCTCAACGGGACTAAGTCTCGCCGGGACACGCTTTTTGAGGTCACAACAGCTTGACTTGACTGCTGCATTTGAGCTTGCTGCCACTGTAGAGCCTGAAACGGAATAAACAACGGCCGAAGCCGTAGTTAGAGGAGGCTTGGCCCCCACTGTTCTATGTCTTGCGGAAGCCAGTGCATCTGCACCATGGCTACGCTGATGCCTATTTTGGACGAAGGGTCTCTTATTGCGCACTACCGGAGTTTGTTTTAGACCACCCATTTTCACACTTAATATACTGGTAGCTATGTGCAAGTTATGGACAGAAACAGTAACCCTTGTACCCAACAACCGCCGCAAAACCCCTCTTGTGTCCCACGTTACCACATGATCCGTCATTCTCCTATGTAACCACCGCAAGCAATGCAAAAACAAGTTTAAATTTTCAAAATTCACACTACACATTGTTATAACCAATAACGACATATTCTCGCACAACATTTCATTATCAGCGGAGTATATCCAAAATCCCAATAAAGCCGCTAATTTGTTTGCTGCGTGTTTAAAACTAATCAGGCGCGTTTCTATATATAATATTGATAAGTTTTATTATTATGCAAATGATTACGATGTTGCACATCTAGTTTATATACAGCATTTAGACGCGTTTACTTTGCAACATTTCACAACTACTATGTAATTTGTTATGTAGCGATCTCTGTGATAATGCTCGTGTGATACACGAGCATTATATTTTTTGTAATAAATCTATTTCGATCAATGTTAATATTGGCTGTGGCAGGGTTGTTGGGCAAATAAAAATTACGTGAAAATATGGTTTTTTCTCATTTTTTCCAATTTTTTCCGAGGGGGGTTGAAAAAGGAAAAAAATGGAAAATTATTAAACGATTCATAAATATAAATATGATATAAAATAACGTTTTAGATGAAATGTAAATAATTTTCAGGCAACACATTAACAGTAACCGTGTCTATTAGTCCACCCGAACACTATATATGTCCGAAGAGAGCGCAAATTGCAGCATATGAATATACATATGGATGTTTTGGAATTGAAGCTTTGCCACGAGCTTCAATGTAAAACTATATATCATCTTGTTCGGTTCGCTCATCAGGTCTCGTCGACAGTGGGGCCGGCCAAAGTTCGGGCGCTCAAAAAAATTGAAAGCTTGCTTTTACCGTAATTTAACACAATAAAACA
Source organism: Enoplolaimus lenunculus (assembly GCA_030248215.1). Lineage (NCBI taxonomy): Eukaryota > Metazoa > Nematoda > Enoplea > Enoplida > Thoracostomopsidae > Enoplolaimus > Enoplolaimus lenunculus. The sequence continues at coordinate 12,061 of JASANG010000104.1, forward strand.
TCGTCTATCTTCAACCTCGCTTTGCTCGCGAGGTTGTAATAATTGAGAGGCATTGATGTAAGAGAAAACCCAAAAGTGTCTTGGGATTTAATATATACTTACAAAAACCTCGCTCCGCTCATGAATTTGAGATGTTGTGATGATCTCCTCCGATTATTCCACGCATCAATTAAATTTTTAAAAATTCTAATTTTAAGGTCCCAAATTCTTCCATTGGACTAAAAATTTTTTGTCGAAAAATTAGACAAATGGGTATACCATTTGATATAGTTTGCGGAGCTAATACGAATATTGTTAAATGTTTCCCAATCAAACGTCTGGCTAACGACTTATTGTCAAAATAATTAAAGATGATCGTTGGTAGCACGCTACATCAGTTATCCGATAACAACTCATTACGCGAGCCTCTGATGGTAGAAAGTTAAACACCACTCGACTCAGCTCTGCAAACTGCGTCAAATGATATATAATTTGTCTAACTTACCGAAAAAATTTTAGGTCTCAAGGGGCTGAACTTTTGGGCGTGTGCTTAAAAATTGAATTTTTCAAATATTGAGATTTCGGCATGGAATGGTCAGGGGTGTCATAATAAGCTCAAATATGCAAGTTTCAAAATGCGAGCATTTTTGGGCAAACGCCGACTAAGGGTGGGATATCCGATCACTCAGACAAAGAATAAATTTTTGCCATTTTTCTCCATTTTTTCAGGAAAAAATGGAAAAATCCATTTTTTCCGGTCATAATTTTTTCCGAAAAAAACAACCCTGGGCTGTGATAAGGTTTTATATGCCGGGGCTCTGTGAAATATATTTGTAATGTAAAGCTGTGATCAAGGGCGATGATAAGGGGGTGCGATGTGGTCTGCCTCCCATTGATCCAAGCCGAAGAGAATTTTTTCTGCATGGTTTGTAATAAGTTTCGGTCATTTTTCTGAAAAAAATTCGAAAAAATTTGCACTTAGCGCTAATTAACTATACACCTTTATTGTGATATTTTCAGCGTTATCAGTACATGTTAGAGATAAGTAAATTGTGTTAAATATTGGACAATGTGCTGTGTTAAACAAATTTTAGCAAATCACTGGTTTCGTATAGTTGAAAGCGAATTGCTGTAGTGTAATTAGTGGGTCACTGCTTTGCATAAAGCTTGGACGAAACATATATATTGGCGCACTTGGTCTTAAATATTACTGATTTGTGCACCTGCTGCTATAATACATCAAGAAACAACAAACATTCGCTGACATGGCCTATGCACAGAAAAGGGCCGGAACGTTTTTGTGCGTGGCTGTAATCGAGTCAGCGTTAAACTTTATATGGGCGCCAATTCAAGGGGGAGTGGGGGGTCATTGACCCCCCCCCCACTTTTTGAAAAAATGTTCGACAGGTGCTTTTGACCTTTCCACTTATTGAGAATAATACCTGGTAGGCGCTTTTGACTCTTCTCCCTAATTTCTGAAAAAAGAACATGCTAGAAGGTTTGACTGGTGGAAATTTTTGCAACGCATTTCACGAAGGCTTTTACTGTTGATATATATATAAGCTGCGTAAAGCGTATTAAAAAGTAAATCTGTACATCTGACAGCATTCAAACAAAACAGAACGTATTTCTCGCCATTCGTCTGAGCTTTTATTCACATAGCTAGTGTGTTCGAAAAATGACGCAATGCATTTTGCCAAATTTTTCAAAATAGTAAATGGTTTGCTTCATAGGTTTAATCGTAGAGAAACTTTTTTGGCTTTGCTAATGATTATAAGCCCCATTTTGGTGCTGGAACAGTTAAATCGGTCTCTACAAACGCGATCTCAGACAATCAGTGGAACGTCGGAAGCTGTTGACATGGTTAAAACAGCCATACAAAATTTCAGAAACGAGAATTATTTTAGAAAATTGTTAGACGAGACGGAACATATTGGAGAATCACTCAGCTTGAACCCTCTGGTTTTGCCGCGTCCTCGTCGTATGCCACGTCGGTTTGAAACTGGATCTGATGATGGCATTCAAATAACAGACATTGAAACTTTCTATCGTCACAGGTATTTTGAGTTTCTCGATTCCATCGTTGGGCAGCTAAACGCGCGGTTCGGTGCATCAACGGATATGGAAAAATATATTGCTCTGGAAAACATTATTTCATCAGGCGAATTGAATCGTGAGCTACTAATTAGTTACCCGGAAATAAATGTGGACGTGCTGCAGGTTGAGCTTTCAATGTTCAAGCAAAAAACAAGATCGAAAAGTTTTAGCGAAGCGAAAGACGCTTATGTTAAATTTCCTGCTGATTTAAAGGCAATGTTTCCACATGTGTTTGCGCTTATGGGACAACAACGGCTGAATCATGTTGCACTGTGTCACGTCCATCAAGATATTTTGGATCGGCTGGATTTGTTTGGTGTTGCCGCGGAATTTGCATCATCATCTCAGATTCGTGCAAATATTTTCGGTAAAACTGATAGAGAGGCTTTTGAAGCAATTTATCGCGGCCAAAAATAAATATGTTTTTCTGTTAAAGTGAATCCAAAATTTCGCGGAAAAAACAAACTTATATGGCAAAATTTGTATGCCCTATTGAATAGCTAAGCCTCATACAAAGTGGAATTATGATGTTTTAGACATTGAAAATAGGTCAGAAGTTCACCTAGGCTTAGGCTTAGTTTTCAATGCATTTCAATCAAAGAAAAGTCGCTGACCTAAAAGTGTAAAATAATTTTTGCGAAAGAGTTTTCAAGCAGTTTTGAAATTCTCTTCATGGCTCCAGATGTTGCCGTAAAGTACGTGGTATATTTAGCTGAAACTTTATACTTTTGAAAACTATTCTAAACATTCCAGAAATTTTGAATCATATTTTTTTACACAATTTCAATGCGTTTTCATCAATTGCAGTTCATCTTTGTAAAATGAACCGTTAAAAATCTAACTATTTCGCGCAGCCGATACTACAAAACACAAGTTTAAACAAAAACGCAAGTTTAGAAATTTTAAAAATAAAATTAATTCTTGAATTCGGTGTTCCGTTCTAATGCATCAATATATTCGCTCTTACCTGATGCCTGATAAAAGAAAATCTCAAAATGTGTGCTTTTTGTTGATCATATAAAAAACAAGTGTTTAATAGCTTTATATTACTTGCTTTAATAAATTTTTTGTATTACTCTCTGATTCAAAAAGTGCGCATGTTGGAATTACTGAATTGACCCCCCCACTTTTGGAAACAGATTGGCGCCGATGAAGCTTTAGACTACTCTTTTTGCTTAGGCTTAGGCTTAGGAAAAGGATCATTCTTACGCGTGGGCTTAGGTTTAGAAATATGCTTTAACTACTGTTTCGGCCGTGTTCCATACATGTGCCGCGGCCACAAACAACTGTGTGGACACTTCATGAATATATTAAGTACCGATCATATTTTTATTTAATAGTTGTATGAAAAATGTCTATTGTGCTCTGGTTTATGAAAACGGATAGCAGAAAGAGGCCAATATACATGGATCTTTCGCACAAGGAATCTGAAATACTGTCTGATGTCCCTGTACTGTTTAGTTTAATATTTTGGACAGAACAATTGCATGCGGCGCCGGATGGCATCTCAATCCAAATTAGGGCCCATGTAAAAGATGAGAGGCGAAACGTTTTTCTGCGGTACTGCAATAGAATACGCTTTAGATTTAGACTACTTTTTATATAAAGTTCATTCTTGCGCTTTGCTTACGCTTATAGGCTTATAATGGTCTACTACTTTTTCGGCCCTGTTCTATACGTATGTCTTAGTTGATTAATAATTTTCCGACTTGCACTGCAATCGATCTGCTACGAGTATATAAAATGTAATGTTGCTTTATTCAATCCTTTGTCAAATTGACTCAACTGTGCTACAAAATATTATCCAATGATTTGATAGGGACAAAACGTGTCGCAAGCTGCCTCGGTAAAATCGTAACTGCGTAAAACTTTAAACAGTATTTTGTTATTCCCTGCTTTTTGCGTTTACCCAGAATTCTCTACACGACACATGGAACTTTTCGAAAAAATGGACATTAAACAGTTTGTTAAAACAGTAACGTTGTGTCTACCTACGATATTGAAAATAGTTTATGCTGATTTTCGCTTAATAACAGAGTACAGTTTTTACAAAATTTTAACAGAAATTGGGCACTTATTTTAGAATTTTCAAGTAGCAGATGTACAATTATTTCGGCTTAGCAGTTTTTGTTTTTTTTATCGTTTTAATTTGCAACTAAACTCATGTCGCTGATAAACATATCGCAATGCAGAATCGAACCACGGTCTCTCGATTATAAGACGCATATGTCAACCACTGTACCACAACGGAGCTATCGCTTCGAACCCCAGGAGCGGCATGAAGGTGAGAAAACTATATTTATCAAAATTCTCAGGATTATCTATCAATTCTTAGCATATATCTCTAATTACGTCTTCTTCTGGTGGCGCTATACCTTGTCGTGTGGCGCATGTAGTTAAATACGATGAATTAGCGGTTGTTTTAGTTAAGCTTTATGCAGGTTGCAATCGGAATTCCTGTTCCGATAAGAATTCCGATTCAAAACAAGTTCCGATTCCGATTCCGGTTTCACAATCAATCGGAATTGGAATTTCCACATTTTAATTTTTAGGCCAACTTGTTGTGATATGTTGTTTAAAAATTCTGCATTATTTATGTATTAAATTGTTTTCGATGACTTAACTATTAATAATTGATTGTAGTTTAGATTGACATAAGAGCCAAATAATGATTGACAATTTGTTCATGTGACGTTTTTGAGAATTGTTGCCAGCCAACAGACACACATAATCAATATTAACTTGTTGAGCGAAGCGAAACTCCGAGCGAAGCTCGGAGATTCGCGGAGCGTTTTATGTTTGTACTTGGGGGTCGAAAGGTGGATGTCCGTCCGTCCGTCTGTCCGTCTGTCCGTCCGAAAAGAATCTCAGGAAGGGCTGAACCGATTTTGATAAACTTTTTTTGTTTGAAAGCCAATTATCCTGGAGTTGCCTGCCAACAGACACACATAATCAATATTAACTTGTTTATCCAAATTATCCGTATAGTCACAAAATTTGCAGTTCCGATTCCGATTCCCATTCCGGTAAAAATTTGCTGTTCCGATTCCGATTCCGGTATAATACAGTTCCGCTTTGCACCCTGGCTTCATGACACAGTTATATTTCACTTCACATGGAACGACAATTACCCAGGAGGTCGAAAATAAATTTGGAAAACTCCATTTGATCCAAAACTGGACTTTGTTCAGAATGAGTTTGGGTGTTCGCTCGCTCCGCCAGAGAACTTTACTCACTACGCATGGGTTCAAAACCATTTTTCGCTAATAGCGCCCATGCGTATTCATAAGCCGAAATTTGAGCTACTGTTCGGGACTAGGTGTCGCAGCTACAATTTTAAAAAATTTTCCACTCATTCGTAAAAATGATAAAACGTTTTCCAGTGGAGTTCCATCTCGCATGTCAGAAATGTGGTCTCAAATACTCTCACGGCGGGACTGACCTATTAAAAATCGAACCTCAAATCCGCCCTACAAGAAAAATTTAGATCCTTCGTTGATCCTATATCTTAGTTGAAAATATTTTTATATGCACGCAACGTTTGACCGTTATCGCCTACTAAAATTAAGGCTGTACTTGTTGTGCTTAGAGATTGCATGACACGTTCTGTGTAGAAAAGAATGTACCCGGCACGCGTTGCGTTTTGCCCTGCCCCTCTTTATTTAGAGCGGGGTACAACCTGTGCGAACCATGGTACTTTTTGTATGCGGCGTCAATCATGCTCCCCTTACAGTTTAATTTAGGGTTATCCATGTGATAGCGACCCCGCGCTCTAAACAATGGGTGGGGGTCGGCCAAAGACAAAACATCCGGTGGTACATTTTTTACTATACAGGATCCCAAGAGATGCACATTGTCATTTTCCACTGTTGGCTAAACTAAATATTGATTCTGCGTAATGGCAAAATACATTGATTTCTGCGAAATATTCGTGTTCAGTATATTCGCATAAAGTTAAGCATGATCAGGCACCTTATGGCTCGTAGTCAGAAAGGGGACCACATGATGGATCAGCAGCCCCTTGAAAGAATTTTGGTTCCTTTAGCATGTTGTCAACTTTTACTTGTAAGGTATCGAAAATTTTTGTAAGTTTACTCCAGAAAATATAGTTAGCACTTGTAGCAATGTAAGCTAGCTACGAGCTGTTATTATGTGTACTTCTTATTAACAACAGTACATAATACGTAAATTGAAAATGAGACAGATATCCAGCCGTAATATTGTTTGTCGTATCATGGGATCCTGGTAGCCATCTGTTCCTTGATTAATTTCAATTCGTTTACCTCTGATTAGAGATGTGGCCTATATGTAGAACAGGGCCGGAACGTTTTTCAGCCGGACTGTAATAGAGTAAACTTGACTCACCAGTTTTTGCAGTGTACGGCTCAGAAATATCTTATCTTTTATGTTGTTTTAAAAGTTTCATCTTGGTTGGCCAGGTCGTATCAAAAATGTTCTTCGTATTAATACGTGGAACAGTTATATTTTGCGGTATGGCGTCAATTTATTTTTATTATTATTATTATTATAATATTGAGCAGCCAAATCAACGCAAATGTTTCAGCTTGGCGTTTAAATGTGATTCGACATCAGAAAATACTCTGACGGCAAATGCAACAAACGAAACATTAATAGTAAACACTGAATCTGCAACTGAAAACAGAACAGTTCTGTTGCTTCATTGGACCACATTTTTCGGGGAACCACTTTACGAAAAAATGTGGATGGTAAAATGTTTTAAAATCTGTTACGCACAATGTTACTTTAAAGGCCGTCCCATTTTCCCGGGACAGCAATGTACCAGGAGTACATTCAAAAAATATAATTGGGACAGCGGGCCAGTTGGGACAGATGAGGCAGTGGGACAGATGGGACAGCTGTGACAGATGGGACAGATGGGACAGATGAAACAGCGAAACAGATGGGACAGATGGGACACTTGGGACACTTGGGACACTTCATACAGATTGGGCAGATGGGACAAACGGGACGGATGGGACAGTTGGGGCAGATGGGACAGTTGGGACAGATGGGACAGATGAGACAGCGGGACAGATGGGACAGTTGGGGCAGATGGGACAGTTGCGACAGATGGGACAGTTGGGACAAACGGAGCAGATGGGACAGATGGGACAGTTGGGACAGTTGAGACAGTTGGGACAGATGAGACAGTTGGGACAAACGGGACAGATGGGACAGATGGGACAGTTGGGACAGTTGGGACAGTTGGGACAGTTGGGACAGTTGGGACAGATGGGACAGTTGGGACAGATGGGACAGATGGACAAACGGAACAGATGGGACAGTTGGGACAGATGGGACAGTTGGGACAAATTGGACAGATGGGACATTTGGGACAGATGGGACATTTGGGACAGATGGGACAGTTGAGACAGATGGGACAGCGGGCCGGTTGGGACAGTTTGGACAGTTTGGACAGATTGGACAGTTGGGACTGATGGGACTGATGGGACAGATGGTACAGTTGGGACAGATGGGACAGTTGGGACAAACGGGACAGATGGGACAGATGGAACAGATGGGATAGATGGGACAGTTGGGACAGTGGGGACAGTTGGGAAAGATGGGACAGTTGGGACAGATGGGACAGATTGGACAGATTGAACAGTTGGGACAGTTGGGACGTAAATATATCTGCATGTGCATATGTAAACAGGAGCACATAAATGTGCACTCCGGGTATATTTGTGTCACGGGAAATTGGGAC
>JASANG010000458.1:0-19806 GCA_030248215.1 Enoplolaimus lenunculus
AGCAGAGTTGCAATCTGTTCGTTCACCTAAAACATTAATGCGACGTTTTAATTTACACTTTTGTTGACAAGAATTAGGCCAAAAAATGAAGTTGACATTTAACTACACTCAAAATGAAATTTTAAATAATTATTTTCAAACGACGCTGTAAACTTTACCGAGAATAAAAAACAAGAAAAAGCTAAAAAATACGGCAAAAAGCATCCTGTGAAACAGTCCGGCCAATGTCGACGACAACAGGCTCGTGAAAATTATATTCCTAAAGCTTAAGCAAAAAAAATTAGTCTAAAAGCTTTAAACTTTAATATATTGCCAGTTCAACAGATAATCGAGGTTCCGTCCGCTGGTCTATACATGGACGAACATTTTCGATGCAGATGCTATGTTGTATAAACGTGTCACAAGCCGGAGTTTAAAAAATTTTGGCCAAATTTGTGACAGACGCCAGACCCAATTGCAAATAAAACAGTTTTTTTACAAAGTTCTATACAGCTTAAAACAATTCTGATTCGACATTTACCGCAAATTATCGCCCGACAGTGACTTATCCAAAAGCTTGTGCCAGAGCGTCATAATAAGTAAGCATATAAGCCAAAGCAAAGTATAACGATATGCGATAAAGTTGTTGAGCGACGAGATTTCAGGTTACAAGTTGTCAACTCCGACAATATAATTGTGCTGCACTGCGGTTTCAATTTACATAGTTGTGTGCCATCCTGAAATTTGCGGCAGTCACTACAGATTATAATTTGTGAGTATAGTCACAGCAATATGACAGTGCCAGAACAGACAGGGGTAGGGGCTCTGTCCAAGTTCTAGGGTGGGGGGTTCAAACTCACGAGCGAAACGAGTGAGAAGCCAGACGCATTTTAAAACTTGGGCGGTTTTGTTTCAACCGGGTAGGGTGGGGCCGATTTAGGGCGTGGGGGCCCTCAAATGGGGAGCTGGGGGATGGCTGCTCTGGCCCTGTCACTGTATTGTGGATATCTTCACAAATTATAATCTGTAGTGACTGCCGCAAATTTCAGGATGGCACACAACTATGTAAATTGAAACCGCAGTGCATCACAATTATATTGTCAGAGTTGACAACTTGTAACCTGAAATCTCGTCGCTCAACAACTTTATCGTATATCGTTATACTTTGCTTTGGCTTAAAAATATGCTTTACTTATGATGACGCTCTGGCACAAGCTTTTGGATAAGTCACTGTCGGGCGATAATTTGCGGTAAATGTCGAATCAGAATTGTTTTAAGCTGTATAGAACTTTGTAAAAAAACTGTGCTACTTGCGATCGGTTCGGCATCTGTCACAAATTTGGCCGAAATTTTTTAAACTCCGGCTTGTGACGCGTTTATACCGCGTTGCGTCTGCATCGAAAATGTTCGTCCATGTATAGACCACCGGACGGAACCTCGATTATCTGTTGAACTGGCAATAGAGTAAAGCTTAAAGCTTTTAGACTAATTTTTTTTGCTTAAGCTTAGGAATATGCTTATCACGAGCCTGTTGTCGTCGACATTGGCCGGACTGTTTCACGATGCTTTGCCGTATTTTTTAGCTTTTTCTTGTTTTTTATTCCCGGTAAAGTTTACAGCGTCGTTTGAAAATAATTCTTAAAATTTAGTTTTTAAATACCATTAAAATGTAAAACTCATTTTTTTGGCCTAATTCTTGTCAACAAAAGTGTAAATAAAAGCGTGCATAATTAATGTTTTAGGTGAACGAACAGATTGCAACTACTGCCTTTGTTATATGCTTCGAGTCTTTTGAATGTGAATTCTCGTTAAGCATATGGCGGTGTCTTTAAGATGTATTTTAGCCCTGTATTCACTGATAAATTTAAATCCTAAGGGGAATGTTTAAGGTGTACTTTGACGAATGTTTAATATAAATTACTTGTTTACAGCTGCCGGTCGAATTAATGGTTTGGAATAGTTTGACTTGATTTTGATACAAGTTGTTAAAGTGCCCCTAACCGGGCCATAGAAAAAGATATGTTTTGAAAATATATTTGATGTGTAACGTGTAAAGTTTAGAAACAAGGGACTCGAACAAATTTTCAAAGTTAAATTCATGTACTACCTTTTTTCACAAAAATCGGGCTTATTTTCCAGGACAGCATATTTCAGATTGCCAAAAAAGTTTTGGCGGTCACAAGCAAGCTGTGATGTGTCACACAGAAACATATTCACAGCTTTGGGCGGCCATAAATCAAACAGTATTATATTTGATGTTTTCCTTCGGTTAAAAAGAAATTTGACAATGTAATCGCTTTATTTCATGATAAAAATTTGAAGAACCCTTGAGAAGTCTGCGTACCTGAATTGTACTGGCAAAGTGCAATATTTTCTGAAACTTTATATATTCGTTTATAATTTGCGTAATTTAGCATTCGTTTACAGCATGAACCAGGAAGCAACCGTAGGTTAAAATACCGGAGTCAGAGTTGAACCAAAATTTGCCTTAGTCGGAGAGGTCGATTTTATGCCGGAGACGAAGGCTGACGTCGCATTATACTGTGCTATGAACAATGGGCCACTCAAAAACAAAGGTTAAGATTTCGATAAAACTAAAGTTGGTTATAAAGCTTCATACTGCCATCTATGTTTGTAAATTATCATTTTTGTATAAAATCCACACAGGGTTAGAAATTTGTGCCGTGAATAATGGCACTTATTAGTGCCAGTAGTAGTAAATAGGTAAACATTTGTTTCATGGTGCTTGAATAAGATGAAAATCACATCTCCACATCGCATGTTCAAAGCGTCTATCCCCATGAGTCATTTTTTTGCGATAATGGGTAATTCAGAAAATTACGAAACTATCAAACAAAGCTGTGAATATGTTTCTGTGTGACACATCACAGCTTGCTTGTGACCGCCAAAACTTTTTTGGCTATCTGAAATATGCTGTCCTGGAAAATAAGCCCGATTTTTGTGAAAAAAAGGTAGTACATGAATTTAACCTTTGTTCTGATACGGGTATAGATACAGAAAAGATCGAACAACAAACAAAATTGAATTGATACTAACTTACCAAGATTATTAAGTCACTGATAACCACTAACTTACCAAGATTGTTAAGTCACTCATAACCGATGCACCAACCCCACCAATTATTATTTTAATCCATCCGCATTCACGATAGTTTGCTCTACCTAGCTATGTATATTCCTGTTTTTAAAACAATTTTCTTTACAGATTTTAAAAAAGTCAACGCACAATATGACGAAAAACCAGATAATGTAGCATCAACTGTTGCATAACAATACGCTAAGCCAACACACTAGGCAATGCTGAAAAAATAATTGTTGGCTCTATGCACCGGGGCTGCGTAGTTTTATAGTTTACTTCGACGCCGTTTATCTGAGTCAAAATACGAAGAAAATTTGCACAAAAATTAGAGCAAATTTTCGCCTAGTTTGCTACTACAGAATTTGAATGGAACCTGTCATTGTATGTAGTAAGCTTATAGTATGATGTTGCTACATGCGATAAATTATACATATCTAAACTAGCTGCATGAAAATATGAACGATTTTTAGAATCAAAAATTTTGGGTAAAACATGTTATAATAATAAATATAAATAAAAAATAAAATAAAATAAAAATAAAAATAAATAAATAAATAAATAAATAAAAATAAATAAATAAATAAATAAATAAATAAATAAGAGACACTACCGTGTCCTTATGATTAAAGTCTGCCTTATGTGGTACGAATTTGTGCTTATTAGCGATTTTACATTAGATCGTTTAGGTTTAGTAGCAGTAGTAGTAGTAGTAGTCGTATTTTCAATTGTGTGTAAACCCCTATCATCAGTTAGTTTATCAAGAAACAATTACGGATTTCAAGCACTACTCACAATCAGGAGAGAGCAAATGTGAAAAATGTGTACTTTCCGAGCTCGAGATATGCTGGTTCTTTATTTTGTAAGAGGTATCATCAAGAAGTTGGTCCATATTCTCAAAGTGTCCGAATAAGAGGGGGTAATAAGTGGGGGTCCCCATCTCGAGTCACAAACAATACGAATTCGCATCCGTAATAAGAGTCTGTAAGCGGATACTTAGAGTCCCTAAACCGTTATTAGTGTCCATAAATTCAATTATCTCTAATTGTAGTGCATAAATGACTCCAGGACCAAATAAAGTTGAGTTCGAAACTTTAAAGCATACTAAGTTTTGAAACTACAGTCCTAAGTATATCGTTGCATTTATATCGCTCAAGCTTTAAATGCAAGACAAATAAACAGTTAATACAACGGATAGTTGCAATACTGATATATATCAGTAACCAAGGGTGGCGGAGGGCGGGTTTAAAAAAATAACACTCCGTAACCGAATAACGAGGGGGGTACCCTCTGGAGAAGCCAAATAAATTTCAATCTCCCCCTCTTATTCAGGTTGTTACAGTACAGAAGTAGGGCAAATCAAACGCGAACGATGTGCTGAATTTCGAACCTCACAATTGCGCTGGTTCCAAAGTTACACGTCACCAGCTGGTGATACGTGCTACACACATTTGAGAATACGTGATCTAGTTATAGCTGAAGTTTAACCTTAAGATTTTGCATTAAACTTGTACGTTTTAATTACAGTCCGAATCCCCTTGTCTGGTCGTTTTGCAGTTCTACAGGGATGTGGGATCATTTTTTTCTACGGATATCGAATATTGAAATTTCCGGGAAGCTGGAATTTATACAAACTCATCAGGATTACATGATTAGTTTCATAGCGGTGTCGATTACCCCCTATTCTGTCGCGTCTACAACGGTACAATTTTGCACTGCATAGTAGTGATATTCTGCACAGTATAACCTTTACTAGATTCAAGGTTATCAAATTGAGCTGTCTTAATATTAGATTGTTTTTCACTGCTGTTTTAAAAGCCGAAACACACTTACCATCTGCCGTACTCTTTTTTATCAGACCGCCTGTATAAGGCTGAGTGATTGGAAAAATATTGCAAACTCGCCATGAGAGAAGATTAAAAATTGTTTTATAGCTAAATTTTACATTATATATAAAGTATGTACTTTCCCTAAATCTCTAGTGTTACTCTTTGAAATTGGTATATTTTAGTTTGAAAGCTTATGTTAGTTACAGTGTAAAATATCTGGAACATGTGGTTGTGTAAACCTTTAGGGCCAGTGTTACTTTAAGCGGCGTAACAGTAAATGATGCGTGTTCCTAAGCCTAAGCGTTGCAAAAATGTGTTCCTTAGCCTAAGCCTAAGCAAAAAATGTAATCTAGAATCTAATTGTACTTTTTTGTAGACCCACCAGAAATCTGGACGCCCCTAAAAGTAACATGGGCCAACTTTTGTATCTTAGAACAGTGCTGGGATCGGGATCTTAATTTATGAGTTGTATTTAGTGTCTAATTATCTACATTTTTGGTAATTGTGGCAGTGACGGATTCGGGAAGGGTAGGACCGGATCCGATTTTACCTGTCCTGCGGTGTTGGAATATTTTCTGATGCGAATAATTGATTTGAGGCTCGTAATGTGTTTTCTAGATAAATCAGTGGAAAATGTGATAAAAATTGTAACACAGATTGAGAATATATTGCACCCTCGGTGTTGTTGGGCAATTGCAAAGTATAAAAGAACTTCACTAAAACACAGTTTAAAACTGTAAGCTTCCAGAACGTAAAAGATATCATTCTCCAACGGACATTTCTGGATCCGCTACTGGATTACAGCTATCGGACCAGAAGATCTTTATCCTACTATCTTCAGAATCACGCGTGCAAGTTTTTGCAGCAAAAACTTGTATAGGCAACTTGCATGTGCAAGTTTGCTCATAAAGCAGCTTTGAAGTTCTTGCAACTGCAAATCATTCGCTGAAATTCATGCTATTTTATTAAATTCGCACCTGTGAACGCAGTTGCAAGTCGCTTGAGTTTTTTTGCAATTGCAGTTTGACTGCTCAATCGGAATGTTCCTTTGAAAATACAGCTGCAAGTATATCGTGCAAATTGGAGCTGCGAGTTTTCGGTGCAAAAATGTGTACGTTTGAATGGATATTTAAGAAAATTTTACGCATCCCAAGCCCCTAGAAGAATCAAATTTGAAACGAAATAGAAAATGATAACAATTGCCCTGTTATCAAATGATTGGTGACGTAGAAAATATCACCCCCCCCCGCCCGTTTAATGTAAACGTTTAAATTTAAAATTTTTTTTGAGTTCCCGATATTTCATTTAACTACCAACCCAGCATAAATTAAACCAAGGTTCAAACAAAAATACCTTAACAGCCCATCGTCTAAATATTGTAAGGACATTCGGTTTTCCATCCGATCCCGACCCCCCCCCCCCCCACACACGATTGTCTGTCAACTTCGTCAATTTTGTAATGTTCAACTTCTGTTTATCAGCAGCAAGCATCTTTAACATGAAAAACGGTCGGTGGAGTGCATGTTTTTTGTTGTTGTTGTTTGTCTCTGTGCGTTGCTGTCTTCCCGAGTGGCCGGAGCGAACATGGGTGGGGGTTCCCCCCACATTCCAGGGTGGGGATCCGTAGTAAACTCGCAAGCGAAGCAAGCCAGGACCCAGACGCGCGTTTTAATACTTTGGCAGTTTTTGTGTCAACCGGACTAGAGCGGAGGCCTTTTAGGGATATGGCCCACCAAATCGGCGGGTGGTGGCTGCTCCGGTCGTGCTTTTTGCCCCCCTCATCTCAATGTTCATTGTTTGGTGTATGAATTTTAAATTGCGGTATAGTTGAACATTTAAAATTGATGTTACAATATTTATAATTAAAGTTTATTGCGTCGTTGTTGTTTTTTTCATGACCGTGTCCACGTTACCTTTTATCACTACAACGTCTCCTCAAAACAGTACATGGCTACTTGGCTTGTCTTACGAATGCAATATGTAATCACTACAGCGTGACAAGCTTAACCTTAGGGCCCGTAGCTAAGGGGGGGGCTCAGCCCCCCTGGAAATTTTTGGCCCCATTACAAAGTTTTCAACCTTGCTTGTAAGTCATTAAAACCGTTGCATGCCCCTCGTGAAAATTTTTTTAGCAACCTCCTAGCAAGGTGAGCTGGCTGCAGGGCTGTATCATAAGCCAAAGCTTACACATTAAGCGATTGTGGAGTGACCTCTACCTAAAGCACTCTTGCCTCATAAATGCATCCCTAGCGCTACTGCGTTGTTGGTCCACGTATAGAACAGGGTCGGAACTCTAGTATAAGAATATTCCTATGCCTAAGCGTATGGATGAGCCTTTGCCTAAGCCTAAGCCTAAAAAATTCGTCTAAAGCTTAAACTGACTCTATTATAGCTCCTCCGGAAAACGATCCGGCCCTGTTGTATACATGGGCCGCGTTGTGTATAATAAAACTACCCGCCGAAATTTCCAACTCAGATATATTAAGTAGGACATGTTCTCTTTCTAGCGTTACTTTTTAATTTGAGTGTCTTGCACACACATTCAATGACTATGATAACTTTGCTTTTTACCGTTTGTACTAAATACATAGTTTCATGTGCTTTCGATCAAAATCAACTTTAGTTTGAAAACGAACTGCCTAAGGCTTACAATTTTATTTACAACCTGATTTTATACTGCAGGTAAACTTGCTGATAAGCCAACTTTGTTTAGGTTGCGTTAAAAAAATTTAGCTTAGCTGCTGCTTCGAACTGATAAGAGACCATATTCTCAAATGTGTATAGCACATCACATACCACCAGTTTATAGTAATAGGTTTTCAAACTTACGAACTACCTAACTCGTGTCATTGCGAAATCTTAAAATGATCAAGTATAACAGGTCAAATGTGAAAAATG
The DNA here is from genome assembly GCA_030248215.1 of Enoplolaimus lenunculus. Classification (NCBI taxonomy): domain Eukaryota; kingdom Metazoa; phylum Nematoda; class Enoplea; order Enoplida; family Thoracostomopsidae; genus Enoplolaimus; species Enoplolaimus lenunculus. Next base: position 7,803 of record JASANG010000458.1, read on the forward strand.
GTCTGAATTTCAACACTCACCATTCGCCAGTCAGCAGGTTACAGGCGTAGACCTAAACTAGTCGACGATTGGTGCTATCCCGGATTTGAGAATACGCGCAAAGATCACTTTGGTTATTCTTGCATTTCTAAAAGCCTGTGGTGTTAACAGGCTTGAGAAATTATGGATTCTAGGAAGGTTTTGTAAATTTGAAACCAAATCGGTTCAGTATAAACAATTTTACAGAAAATTTTATTTTGTTTCTTGTTATTTGTACGGAGCCGTGGCCAGAGGTGGCCAGGGGCCGCTCAGCCCCCTTGGAAGACTTGTTAACAATCCTGTTAAAACCTTCTGGAACTCTGTATCCATCCAGCGAGCCTGTAGCTAAGGGGGGGGGGCAGGGGCGCTCAGCGCCCTTGGCTAAATTTTGTCTCCCGTAGAGAATATTCAACCTTGCTTGTAACTCATTGAAAACCCTTGAATGCTCTTCCTGGAAATTTTTCAACACCCCTAGCAAGGTGAGCTGGCTACAGGCCTTCCATTCAATCATTGGTAATCATTGGCGTAACCGTCTTTGGTAACGTCACAGGTGCAACCCGGGGCCGGGGGGTGCGGCCGCCTCCTTCATTCCTGCTAACAACCAAAAAAATTATAAAAATGTTGATAAGTGTATGGCGTTGGTACGCCTGAAATATTTGTGTTGATTACATATTACATTGTTTACAAATATTCCGCAATACCGCTCAGATTATTATCGGGCGTTCGAGTTCCACCGAATCCGCAACAAAATTTTCGTGAACGGCTCTTAATGGTACTGCTTAACTTACCATTAGACCTTCGGACCCATGCCAAACTTAAACTTTGCGTTGGGATTTAATTTAACCAAATGATACCTGCGTTTTTCACTCGCGAGCTTTTTCTTCCCTGTTCCTGCAATATTTTGATTGCCAGAGTTGCTTGGGTATGGTTGTCACACAAATATCCCCTCAGACGAACCGGCGGCACTAGCGGATCCAAAGGGGGGGCGGGTACCTTAAACTTTTTGCGTTTCATAACATTTACGAAACCCGCCCCCGCCGTCACAAATTTTTTAATCCGCCTCTGACCGGCTGTAATATAATACTTTGAAAATTCTGTATCTGGTGCTGCTGGCGTCGCTACTTCCAAAAATCCTGGTTGTGTCACAGGGAATGATGCTCAATTCAATATCTGTCCCCGCCCTTCTTAGGGTCGCACTATACTTTTTTTGGCGCGCGTCGCCGTCCGTCACCGAGCGGTACCGCCCGCAAATTACTCACGTACGATAACGTATGGTGAGAGACGGCACCGTACGAGTGACAGACGGTGACGGATGACGTCGGACGTCAAGTATAGCGGCAACCCGTATTCGGGTCACTACAGTACGAAATTTAGCTAAAAATGCATCTAAAAATGCGTTTAGCTAAGTAATTTTTATATAAGCAAGTAAACCGATCGTTAAACTATGTTATGATGATTCAGTTCGTTGAATTGCAATGCTTTTTTTCACATAGCAACAGTTTTTTGTTTGTTCAAACATTTGTATTAAAAGTAAGCTTAGTGTTTATGCCCACATTCAGGAAATACCATGAATGTCTCATTTCGAGAAGACAGTACGACTTCATATCTTGTTTGCCAATGAGCGAAAAAAATGTTTTTGACCTCTCAAATTCAACTGGTTATTCTCAGTGCCGGAGCAGATAGGCGTAGGGTCTCTCCCCAAGCTCCAGGATGAAGGGGCCCCCTAACTCTAGGATGGTGGCCCTCAAAATCCAGGAAGAGGGCCTGAAAATTCGCCAGTGAGAATCCAAACGCAGTTTGAAACTTCGGCGGTTTTTGTTTCAACCGGTTAGGGTGGGGCCCCTTTAGAGGTGCCCCCAAATGGGGTATTGGGGGTGGCTGCTCCGTCCCTGGTTATTCTGACGTACTTGTTAGTTTCCAGAAGTTTTGAAAAAGGTAATAGCCTCCTATCCCCAACCATGCGCTGTGAACATCCACGCTTACCTGTCAACATTGTACGTTCAAATGAAAATAAGTTCTCAAAGTGGGAACAGGCGTAACGATAAGCCTATATTTAACCCTAGAGCAAAGCAAAAAATTAGTCTAAAGCTTACTTTAGTGCAGTCTTACGGAAAAATGGTCCGCGCCTGATGTTTATATAGGCCGGCAAACAACCCAGCACCAAACAATAAACTCGTGTTCATATGAATCATTGAACTTTTAGACCTTTTGGTATTTTGCTAATTTGTTCGAGTAAATGTTGCAGCAAACTAAGATTTTTAGATTTGTTACAACGACCGCATGCGCTGAATTGTATTAATACCAATGCGAAGCTTAAAGATTTTGGTTTAAGGATAATGAAATAAAGGTTAAAATATATTTTTACAATAGGAATATTTTCTTATCAAGGCGTTGGTAGGCTGATATTTTTCGTTCTCACACTGCAAAAAATGGTGAGTCAAATTGACTCTGTTCGAAATCGACTTTTCCTGACTACACAAACTGAGTCAAAATTCGACTCCGCCAGAGTCAAATTCGACTCATTGAGCGATTCAGTGAATCGAAATTGACTCTGACGGAGTCGAATTTTGACTTCATTTGTGTAAGTCAAGAAAACCTATTTCAGAGAGAGAGAGTCAATTTGGCACACCATTTCTTGCAGTGCACTTTTGTCTAAATATATTTATGACTGGTTTTTCAGCGACCAGATTCTGAAAATCTAAATTGTGATGGAACAAACACTGTAGTATACCATTTTTAGATTTCCGGTTCTAGTTAATATATTTCTGGCAACTATAATATTTCACAAGCCAAAACTTATCTTTACAATCAATGTCAACTTCAATTAATTTTGGGCAAAAGTGCGCTATTTACACCATGCCGAACCTTGTAACAAGGATAGTTTGTTTCTGAAGCTTAATATTAAGCATTCTGTTTCCCTCAAATTCCCTATGTACACTGATAATTGTCACATTTCTATCTATTTCAGGTATATACCAACGAAAATATTATTGTCGTTTTAAGCCTTAACCTATTTTAAGTGCCTTCACCTACTGCAAGCTAATACCTGGCTAAACAGCTCAAACCAAGCCTGTCATTGTCACCTAAAACGTCATTCTTTCTATTCTCAACATTGCCCACTATCAAAGCAATATTCGCTTTACAAAGTTGTAAACAAAACTGATAAAAGTTTGCACGATTGGCATTAAATACAGCATTTTGTGACAGTTTTCTGTCTTAGCTTATCCCCAACTGCGAAATAATAATCGTACGTCAATTAACGGGTGCTTTTTCAGTTAATTTTAAACGTTAATAATATTGTTAAAACTTGGCCGAATCGCTATAGTTTCCCGTAGTGACTTAGTTACAGTTTATAGACCAATACCAACTGCGTTTAAATATTGTAGTAGAAAAGTATTTTGAACGGTTTTAAAACAACAAACCCGTGTTGAACAACGATTTTAGTTAATTCAATTACTAATTCGTCGTAATTGTTTACTTAATTCAATTACTTAATTCGTCGTAATTGTTTACATTAATTCAATTACTAATTCGTTTGTAATTCTTTATATTAATTCAATTACTAATTCGTCGAATCAGCAAGATACTTGCGTTTGGCAAATATACAATTGACCATTGAATATTTATCGTTCAACTCAAAGATTACCAGCAATAAATCTTGGGAAACACAATATTTTATCATTGTTTTGAATTTAACAAGTCGGCAAAATATTATGGTTTCACGGACAATTTTCCGGATCTGTATTGTGATATGCGCTACAGTGGCAACATTAAAGGTTAGTTTCGTTGAGTCGTTTTTTTGGAAACCGATATTTGGTTTGAGAACAGGAACGTGGGAGGGGCTAAAAAATTTTCACGCGGGGCATACAAGGCTTTTTTCGATGATTTATAAGCAAGGTTGAAAATTTTATCAAAATTTTTCCAGGGTGGGGGTTGAGCCCCCTGCCTTTCTCCCCGTCCGCCTTTGTGTACGACCCTGCACGCGGGGGGGGTCAATTACATTGTGGCCTCCACACGAACATCTCACATCAGTTCCAGTAAAAGTTTTCCGTAAAAAAAATTTTTGCTCCGTCTACCACGGGCGTAGCCAAGATTTTGGAAACGGGGGCTGATACGTTTTATAAACATTTTTTTTGGGGGGGTCGTCTTGCATTACAAACTCATACCGAATCTAAAAACTACCGGCCAAAATTGCCCCAAATGTGCGATATTTTGCCACCTGAAACGCGGTCTGGGTCACTGCTAAAAATTCTATCAACTTTTTTTGTGCTTTTTCTACTAAAAATTCTTAGAACCACTGCTTATACGAGTCGCGGTTTTTTTAATGTTCACAGCCTTAAAAACGTAGTGAAAGCCGCAGTCGTCCCGAACGGTTGTATTTATCGTTGATTTCAACTCGTATCTGACCCACAAAATTGTCAACTGCCACCAAACATTAGTGTAGTTTTGAATAATTATTTCACAAGCGATTGACGGCGGTTGATCAAAACGGTTTTAATCTTTGGTGTGTTTGCAGATTGCTATCAACGTAGAAATTCGATACAAATGTGTATAATTTAGTTTTAGGGGGCGCATTTTACTAAACACGCCGTTTTAGTTTTAATAATATTTGCTACAGGCCATGTCAGAATAATTTCTGTTAATCTGTGTAGCAAGTTAAGGTGCATCGGTAAATATTGATAAGTACACTTCAAAGAGACACGGTAATCGTTGGAGGTGAACGGAATTTCAGAGGGGTCAGTCCTAAAAACGACAAATTATAAACACTGAAAAAATGTAAAGTGTAGTTGAAAAAACAATTCAACGTCAACAGTGGAAACTGAACGATATTTTGCTGAAAATTACAAATTTCGGGGCGCAGAACGAGTGGAAACGAGAACGACCACGTACCAGATTTTAAAATCCAAATCTTTCTACATGGGCCCATATTCTCAAATGTATATCCCAACTATCATCAGTTAGAAATAGGATTTAAAACTCACTAACTATCGCAGTTGTTGAACTCAGATTTGGTACAAAAGTGGAGTAAATCGTATGCGAAAAATGTGCTGAATTTTGAGCATCAATTTTCACCGGCTCGAAAGTTACAAGACCTATCATCAACTAGTGTGATAGGTGCTATACACATGAGAATACGGGCATTATAGTTAAATTGTCTAACACTTCTCGCTCCGAATGATATTTCCACTGTGACATATTATGCCCTCCATCAGTTGACCCTCCGGCTTCGGTTCAGCTTCTACATCTGCGGTCTGCCTGATATTTTAGTCCACACTGTTCTTTTGGAACCATCTGGTCCTTCTTGTATTGACGGAGCGTTGTGTTCAATTGTCCCTCCACCCAACATTTCAACTCGTGTTACATTGTAAAGCAATTGAATTTAAATTTTAAAAAAAGTTTTCGACAACTGTCTAAAATCTGTTCTTTAATTTCATTCAAACATCTGTTCATTCAAATTTTGTCGGATTGTATTTAGTAAAATGACGGCGTCTACTGTAATCTTCAACTTATAGTTGAAGTACAAATGATATTATAAAACGAGAGTTGATAAAGAACAGGGACTATCCTCAATTTACGAACACTCTATTAATGTCTAATGTTTGTTTCTTTAAACAGGGTTTGGCTAACATTTATTACCTGGGCCCATATTCTTATTTGAGTATAATCAAGTAGAGGATGATCACTCTAACAAGACTGTACAACTACCGGAATTTGTGTGGTACAAAAAGAACCACCGGGCGTTGCATTGTTGGCCGACCCCCCTTGTTTTAGAGGGGGTTGGTAGCACATGTGTACCCCTAAATTAAACTATAAAGGGAGCATGTTTGACGTCGCATACATAAAGTGCCATGGTTCGCACTGGTTGTACCCCCCTCTAAATAAAGGGGGGTTGGCCAAAAACGCAACGCGTGCCGGGTACATTCTTTTCGCGACAGAATGTGCCCAGTTGCACACTCTTGTTAAATAGCGATTATCCACTCTTGGCATTTACATAGCAGCGATCATCAAATAGCAGTAGGTTCTCAAAGTCGCTGAACTTTGTGGTTACCGAATTCAAAAATAGTACAAAAGTAGAGCAAGTCAAGCGCGAAAAATGGACCGAATTTTAAGCCTCAGCATTCACTGGTTCGAAAGTTACAAGACTTATCAGAAACTGGTGATATGTGCTACACAGATTTGAGAATATGGGCCCTGCAGTTAGCCTTAGATGTTGGACCATGATCTTAAATGCGCAAAGCTTTCCACCAGTTAGTGATAGGTTTTCAAACGGACGAACTCGTGCAATTTTGGATCTCAAACAGTTGCTCAAAAGTTGGGCAAATAAAATGTGAAAATTTGCTAATTTTCAAACGTCAAAATCTACTGATTCTAAAGTTACAAGACCAAACGCCAACTGATGATAAGTGCGGCACACATTTGACAATCTGGACATTTGTGTCCCAGCAGTCTGGAATAGGTGTGCTGATTTTGAAATTTGTGGTTGACTCAGCTTGATTTTGAGCCAATCTCTTCCTACTATAACTCTGTTACATATGGTTGACCATTTCTACTTATGTCTCAAATATCTCAAGTTGAATGATTTATTCTTTTCTTTTAGGCCAAACCCCACTACACTCACCATCACCGTTCGCCTGGTTGCACCACCTACTGCTTACCTGGCTGGGGTATTTCGAAACCGTGTAATACATCACACCCAGGCGTCGCAATATGCACACCCTGCCCGCACGCACACTGGACACCGCGACACCCGCATACACAGCGATGTCGCGCATGTTCAGTGTGCGGCGAAGGGTTGTACACTGAACGCGAGTGTACTCGTGTACGAGACACAAAATGTGACTCGTGTGACACAATTAACGGCAGGTTTAATGATGATTTTTTCGAAAAATGTCTCATTGGAAATGGTGAAAGCTCTGTCGGAGTCAGGGATCGACGAACTTTGCGAGCTCGGGTGCATCGGTTGGTTTCGGCAGCCGCGGAAGATAACAAACGAGAGAAAAAGTTGCATGACGACGAGAAATGGTCACCTTTAGATCGGATCCTTTACGGCAATGGTATACGTCGGTTCACTCCAATCAAGCTGGATGCTGCTGCGCTTGGGTTACCCGCGGCGAAATCTGAGCCTCCGAGCAGAGAGCTCAAGTTATACGATGGCAATTGGAACGAAAAGACAAAAGGTTCAGCTGGTTTGAAATCAAAACATGTAAAATGGTCAAATGTGGACAGAATTATTTTCGGGAACGGAATCCGCCGGTATACTCCGATTAGCCTTCCGGACCTCGAAATGGCGAGCTCGAGTGATTCCCGGGCGCCGTTTGAAAGGTCTATTGATAATGGCATACATCGATTTACCCCAGTGGCAATTGATATGTCAGATACGGGCAAAGACGATATAAAGCTGCCAGGACTTAAATCAGTGAAGGCGGCGTTAAAAATTCCGACAACAACAACGAAAACTCCAATTCAGTTGAATTTAAATTCAAAAAATTCAAAATTAAATCGGAAATTGAAATCTGGCGATTCGAAGACGACAGATTCAGCGCTGAAGCAATCCAACGTGGCACACGCTGGCGGCAAGGAACACAACATGAAAAGGGAAAAATCAAAACGAGAAGATCAGTCGAACGATGCGGATGAGTTTTTGGTTGATTTTTTGGGCGTTTATCCGGAAGATAGGTTTAAATTTGAACGATTTGAATCGAGCGAACTCGATGACGGTTCACAAGATGTTTGGGGAGTTCAAAGATCTGAGCCAGCAGATGGCAACGCGGATTCGAAACACAGTTTTCGAGAGTATGATGGTACAGATGTAGGTAAGTGTATATTATGATAAATCTTAGCCCGGCCGCTTGTTGTCAAATGTGTTTGCAATCAATTAGCAATAAAGTTTGAACAAGGTAATCTGTCTGCAGTTATTGCAACTGCAATGCTAAAACGTAACGGTGCTGTTAGCACACATGATTTAAGGTTGCACGCCTCAAAATTATAGTTGCTAATATTTCGCACCACACACCACGAGTTGTATCTGGTTCAGGTTATTCCGTATATTTTCACCGAGAAATTCCGGGTCCTGGTATTTATTTTGAAACGTTGCTCCTATGCCCGCGAACCTATGATAGGTTGAAGAAATCAAGTACGAATGTCGGTTATGAGAGTGCGTTCAATATGACATCTGTCATCTTTAAGGATCTAGCAACGCGATAGGTTCACATAAACACAACAAGAGGTTTGGGTCCGTAGCCAAATAGAGCATGGAGCTCAGCCCTTCACTTGGAACTATTTTGGACCTCCAAGTAAATTTTCAACATTGCCGGTACGTCAACAAAAACCCTTGTATGCCCCTCCCGAAATTTTTAGCCCCCCCCCCTAGCAAGGTGAGCGGACTACGGACCTGAAATGCTTCTGTAAATGATACTAAGAGAATCACTTATTGAAATTTTTCGGTTTGATCCATACTTTTCTATTTGTTCATTGATTTCCAGTGCCCCACCCAGAAATTCCTAAGCGACCGTCGTACCACGACTACCCTGAATATCGTAGTATTATTTCTCGACCGTCGTCACTGATGATTATAATGCTGCTTGCGTTTGCAATATTTTTTGCGTCAATTTTCGCGTTGGGATGCGTCATTCGACGCATTTATGTGACGTATACGCCTTTGAATTCAACTGAGCCTTCAGTGCGTCAAAATTCGCCGTTACGTGGTCAATATCAAGCGCTGCAAGTGAAACTAACTGACAGTCATAAGTCGAGTAAGTTTGAAAATGCGTCGACGATGGTTGCCACTCGGAAGAGTTGAGGGTGGGGACACGTTGTCCTCAGGGTGCAAAGCGGAACTGGATTATGCCGGAATCGGAATCGGAACAGCAAGTTTATACCGGAATCGGAATGGGAACTACAAAATTTTTGACTATACGGGGTGTCTGTTGGCTGGCAACAATTCTCAAAAACGTTACATGAACAAATTGCCAAACATTTCTTGGCTCTTCAAAGCTAAACGACAATCAATTATTATTGATAAGTTAACTTATCGAAAACAATTTAATAGATAAATGACGGAGAATTTTTATACAACATATCACAACAAGTAGGCCTAAAATTAAAATGTGGAAATTCCGATTCCGAATTTGGTTGCACAATCAATCGGAATCAAAACCGCAACTCGTTTTGAATCGGAATTCTAATTTACCTCCCTAGTGAGATTTTGTTTTTCGCCGAAAACATATTTCCAACAGCGTCAAAAATTTCTGTTTTGCCAGTTTCTTTTGATATTTTTGTGCCTGCCCTGCTAAAGGATATCTGGTTGCAGGGTGCGTCCGCAACGCACGCCGATAGCCAAGCTAACAAGTTTCATGATAGCCCCAAACGATATAGCACGCAGTTGGGGAATTTTTCGCAATTTCAAACTGCGATCAAATCATTTTCGAGCCCTAAAAGGTTTATAGAAACGCCGACCCGTTAGGCCACGGTCCCACGGTAACAACGGGCATACGAGGCGGACTTCTGATTCCAGGCATTCCCTCAACGACAATTTTTGACAACGGTAAAATAATGGCATATTAGCAAATTTCGACTGGTAAACAATTGCTGACATCTGAGTTGACAAATTTCTGTCGTTGTGTTGGAGTCAATCTACACTATTGGGGGTGTTTGTTTAGTGGCTGGTGGTCATAAACATTGCTACTAAACTGCTAATTTCTTGCTTCGACTAATTTCATTGGTTGATGTTTTGAGCTTGAATTCAAAACAGTTGTGATTGGCAGTTTTATGAAAAGTTTTTAGTAGTTGACAAGATTGGGGCAAGTATTTACGTTCAATCTTGTCCGTCAGCATCAGCAGATCACAATTTGAACCCAAGTGACTATTTGTTTCAGTAATCACTGACTGTGCGTCTAAACTCGGTGATACAGAAGACGATTCAACCGTGTCGAACGGGGGTCGATCCTGCGGCCGTATGCTGGCGAGCTCATTTCTCGATGCATCAACAAATGCAACGCTGTTAGCGAATCGACCGTCACGCGATGATGATAAAGCGCCTTTGCTGCGAGTTGTTGAAAATCCATTGCTCCACAGTTGTCTTCGACAACGCGAGTCGAGTGAAGAAAGTTTGCCATAAAATTGGTTGTAGCATCCAGTACGCAACATTGTGGTCATCAAAGTACCGTTCGAACAAAATTAAAGTCGCTCAAACTTTTATTTACAAACAATTTCGGTTTAAAACACTGTGGCCCATGTATAGAACAGGGCCGGAACGTTTTCTTGCATGACTGTAATTGTGTCAGGTTAAGCTTTAGACTAACTTTTCTGCTTTGACTTAGGCTTAGGAATAGGCTCATCGTTACGCTTAGACCTTAGCTTAGGAATAGGCGTATCCTTTACGCTTAGGTTTAAGTTTAGGCTTAGCAATATGCTTATACCGCTGTGCCGACTCTGTTCTTTACATGGGCCAAAACTTTAATTGTCAATTGGTTACATAGCTATATATAATTTAAAATGTTAATAAATGGGCATAAAATTTAACAATTATTGCTAACAAAATAATTTAAAGTCTAAAGGTATATTCCAGGTTTGTGCTCTCGAAAACTGTTCAGAATCTTATCTTAGAACAGGGTTCGCTTCAAATTTTGATATTTTTAAAACCATTTTTAAAACAGCGGTCATTTGCCATGCAAGTATTATGTGATATGCTGATTTTAATAATGCGTTAATATACGCATTCTGTCGGATTTCGGGCTGTTAAAAAATTTTACAGGACGCGCAGTAATAAAATGGGCAGCACGTGAGCAATTCGGGCAGTTCAGTTTTATAGCAGTTTGTGTTGTAAAATGCCTATCCTAGTCTTTCCAGTATGTTTATTCTTGTATGCTTGTTATACTTTACGATTCGATTTATGTTGTTTTTAAATCTGTAAGCAGTATTTGTGTAAATTTTAAGATGTGATTGAAAATAAGTTTGGTGCATACTCTGTTTAGCCGATAAGATAAGCAATGTTGCCTTATCAATGTTCATTTCTGGTCCAGTAAGTTGTTTGAGCTATCATGAACAAAGCAGCAAGGTTTAACACGATTCAGTTGCCAACAGGATCAAATAGGTGTTTCAAAAACTGCATGTGTACTTTCTTTGACTTTAGTTCAATTTCAATTTAAGTTAAGCCAGAAATTTGCATAGAATTGTTAGTGTCAAGGTGTACGGTACATTTGCAAGCTGTTTTCGTCTATAACATGCATTCCAATGTTGCATATCTTGCCAAATTATATATATACACACATATATATATGTGTGTGTATATATCTATATTTATATATATCTATATATTACATATACTCTATATTATATATGTCGCCTTCTGGAAAAATTTGAGAGATTTCTCAACTTAAAAGCATTATAACTGGCGAATTTGGTACGAGTTTCAAAATAATTTTCATTTAAATAAATTATCTACTGTAACGTTCTATAAAATTGAAAGTTAATTTAAACCAAATCAACTTTCAACTTTCTATAGATCGTCGTTACGTTAGACAAATATCAAACGATTGCTCAGGTTCGGCAAAAATGAGAAATAAAATCTTAAATTTAAAAATATGCTTTACTTTTTATGGTTAAATTTAAATTTTTTTAATTGCGACTTGGCTCGAAACGGTGAGTTATGGATGTTTTTGAATGTCAAAATCGATAGATTGAAATTTGTTGTGTTAGAAATTTTGTACAGTGCAACAAATAGTGAGTCAAATCGATTCTCTCCGAAATAGGCTCCACGGGACTACACAAATTGAGTCATACCTGACTCCACCAGAGGCAAATTCGACTCACTGAGTCGTACGTTTGACTCTGGCGGGGGTCAGATTTGACTCAATTTGTGTTGTCCAGTAGAGCCTATTTCGGAGAGAGTCAATTTGAATCATGATATTTTGCAGTGAATTTTGGAGATGGATGCTATTGTTATATTTTGAGACTGTAACGTTTCGAATTGTTTTTGTTTGCCTAG
>JASANG010000675.1:0-19846 GCA_030248215.1 Enoplolaimus lenunculus
GTATGTCCTGTTGCTCAACTTCAGTTACATACTGCTTATCAGTAGTTCCATTATGCCGTTCAATTCCTTACCTTTAAAGCAATTAATTAAGGAAGACCATGTGAATGTAGCAAGATGCCTACTTTTATACGCATGAGTTTCAAAATATAAAGGTTTCTGTTTTTGGTCTAATTTTCTTTGCTTGATACACTAAAAATTTTATAACTTTTAATTTGTTGTTGACTTATTCCTAGGAGTACATATCGAAACTGTTAGAACTACCTGCGGCTGGAAGTTTCCGCGCTTGTCTACGCCATCCGAGTTCACCAAAAGCCGTATCGTATTAGTTAAGTTTCGAGCGGTTTATCGCAAAGACATTCCGATCCGCAAACAACCCAGTATGATTGTGCACCTGATGAGCAGACACCGTCTACGTCTCGCGCGACAGTTGATATAGTTTCAGAAAGCAATGAAGACTTTACTACTACGAATTAAGATTCAAATTCTGTTAGTACACTTGTATAAACAAAATACACTGGTTTAAACTGTTTAGTGCATTTGCAAGATTCCAGTTAGTTGAATCTCAATTATTGTTGCCCATCATAAGTGTGGAAAATAGTCAAATTAATTCAGTAACTGTGTTTGCTAAAACAAATGGAAATCAAACCCGTAGCTAGCTTCGAATGAATTTTAAAAGGGACGTGACAGCGAGACCGATCTAATTTATTCTCAATTTTAGGAACACACGGATAATGACCCAGAGATCCAAATGGTTTCTTCTCAAATTTCAACGGCTTCTGTAGTTAATGGATCATTTTCGACATTATCGCAGTCCAAAACAAACGTGGCTGAAAAGAAAAAGAAAACGGCAGACAATAGCGCTAAGCTTGCACCTAGTATTCTGGGTGGCAATGTGCAAAACTGTACAATTCATTTTCATTTATAAATCCAAATGACTGAAAATTTATTAATTTTTTTGGTGCTCGTTATTTGTAAGCCAGTTATATAAAAACGCAACATTGACAGGAACATTCACTTTTATCTGTTTCGATTTTGCACGTCAATCGGCTGCACGATATCAGCTGTTTATAAAACATCGGCTTGTTTAATTCCTTAAAAACCATCCATAACGCACAGGTGTTACAGTGTGCAAAAACCATGCAAGAACAATGCAAACACCGTGCAAGCACGGTGCAATTAAGGATCACAGTGATACAAACAAATATACATGTTGGTTAATGCACACATCTTTAACATATAAAGTCGTGGTACAATGGAAGTTAACACAAGAACCCTACATTTTTGGAAAAAGATGCTCAAAAGAAACATTTATGAATGATAACAGTGTGCTGGGTTGTAAAGTAATAAAACCTAAAATAGTGTATCCTTAAAATAAAATTATGGTTACTCCCCTAGAGTAACAGCATTGCTACTTCTTGTTTCTCTTGCATATAACTGTAAAAGAATAATATGTTTCTGGACCTCCTGTGTATTTAATTACGCATGATCCAATAGCTGGATAATAAACCAGTTTTGATCAAATTGATTCTTTCGTGCGTCTTTTAGCCTTTCGTTCCTTATGGAATTCTTTAGTCCTCCAGCGAGAAAGGCTGGTTTTGATTTTGTTTTAATGATTTTTGTATTTTAGCGGGATATTAAGGTATTTGCCAAAGTCTGTTTTGTAGTTTATTGCGCGCCATTCCTAATTTTTTCAAGAATAACCGTTGTAAAAGATTATAAAAAATAAAAGATTAAAAAATCTTAACATATCATTAGGAGAAGTAGCCCAGAATTTTTCTCGAGAAGTAGTATCCTAGTTTTTTGCGACTTTAGCATTCTGTAAGGAAGGCTAAATATTTCATAGCTTGATAAAAGTCAGTTTTTGCCGCGTTTCAAAAATTTGAATAAGGATATATGCCCCTATCCCATCCCTTATATTATATACGATACTGCATATCCAATGTGTAGCACAGGAATGGATCGTTTTCCGGCGTGGCTGTAATAGGGTCAGTTTAAGCCTTAGATTAACTTTTTGATAGGCTTAGGCTTAGGCTTAGAAATAGGCTCATTTTTACGCTAAGCTTAGGCTTAGGCTTACACTTACACTTAAGCATATGCTTATACTACTGTCCGGCCCTGTTCTATACATTAACTTGTGAACATTTAGAAAATTGCTGTTATAGAAGAACCTTTATTTTTTCACTAACGTTTCTAAGCACAAAGTTATATTTAGATTATCTGTAATAAAGCTAAGCAATGCTTATTCGTTACACTTTGCACGGCACCAGCACTTCAAAGCTATTGTATGCAGAAACTTTAGACGACTTTCTTGCTCAAGGCATAGTAACGGTTGGCTATGTAACATTTAGGTGCGTTCCTCTTTCTAACTGGGACAAACATAAACTGAACTAGGGACTTTGACTAATATTCTTAGGATAATGCAGGGTGTAACCGTAATTCCGATTCCGATTAGGATTGCGATTCAAAACGAGTTCCGATTCGATTCCGACTGCACAATCAATCGGAATCGGAATTTTATATTTTAATTTAAGGCCTTCTTGTTGTCACACGTTGCAAAAAATTCTTCATCATTTATCTATTAAATTGTTTCAGATGAGTTTATATCAATAATTTTCAAGGGCCCCACCCGAACCGGCTGAAACAAAAACCGCATAAGTTTTGGAATGCGTGTGGCTTCTCGCCCGCCTCGCTCGCGAGTTTTTCACACTATTTTTATTCTACCTTTCTGCTGCTTCGCTTTGTAATGTTAAAGACTCATCTATTAAAATGATGTCAATGTTTAATGACAAGCTAACCATTTATTTCCGTGTGTTTTGATTGATACTACACTTCAAATTGAACAACACATTCTCAAAAACAGTTTTATGGGCATACGGTGATATCAGCCTGAAGTTTGGTGAGAGTTAGGAAAAAAACAGCTTTTCAGGCTTGACAATATTTTGCCGGATACGGGAAATAACACAAATTTTTGCTCTCTCTTTTGCTAGCAGAAGATTTCTTTACGAAAGTGTTTGTTGATAAAATTAATTCGTAGATATGACCTAGCTTGCGAACCAGCTCTTCAAGTCCTACTAAAAACACCTTTAGGAAATTTACTAGGTCTTAAGGCAGGGTCGGAGGAGCCACCTGAAACCCCCATTTGGGGGGTGCCCACCCCTAAAGGCCCCTCTAACTGGTTGAAAGAACAACCACCGAAGTTTTGAAATACGTCTGGCTTCTCACTCGCTTCACTAGAGTGTTTTTCACGCTATTCTATCTTTCGGTGATTTTTAAATTGTTTTACTCACTACATAGACCATTATGCACTCTAATTAGGGTTTATGGACTCTATCCGTTCACGGTCTCTTATGAGGGATACAGACTCCTATTGATCGGGACTCAAAATGGGGACCCCCTACACCCCTCTTATTCTGGTCAATACAGTACGCTTCACATTTTCCCTGCCAAACCATGACAATTTAGGCGTATTCATTTTCCGCTTTCCCGTTTTCCAAACAAATTTGACGATTTTACTTTTCCCTACGAAACCAGAGAATGTCTAGGCGTTTGAATTAAGACAGTTTTGCAGTTTTTCGTTGCCACTACGCAAATGTGGGGGTAACTTTTTCGCTTGCAACATGAAATGGTTTGTTTTCCTATTTTAAAACTGGTATCTAGTGCGAAAATTTTTGGCAACTTTGCGTTATGCTCTTCAGGAGGCGGCCGCCCCCTATACCCACTGCAATTTGAATTAATTCATACAAAGGCCGCGCTAAATTATATACCTTCTTCAAGCGTTGTTTTAACATTCTTCATTTTGGCTGACTATCCAACGCCGAGAGGCAATTTAAATATTAACTATTACATTCAGGGGAGATACCTAATTACAAAGGTTCAATACCAGGTCACGTTCCTTACCAGTGACCTCTTTCGACGCGCTATGTGTTAATAAAACTATGTCATGCGAAATATGAACAAAAATTAGTAAAATCAAAAATGGATACTTTGCTTGCACCAACCACGCCTGGTGATAACTCTACACTTGAAAATGAGAGAGCGCAGGCCAAAACGCAACGCACACGGGTGCATTTGGTACAATGTAATAAATATAACTATATTGCACACTCTAGCCTAGTATATAGTCAGAAATTTTAGGTAAAAACTAACGTACCAAATTTATAGCTAGAAATTTCAGACAACCTTTACAATTATATACACTAGTGAAAAATTTCCAACTTTAGTCAGTGATCGTGATTTATATCTATAGAACGAAGCGTCCACAAGGACGGTGGTTCTCTCGCCCCTTAAAGTTAAATACGCCATGATGTCATCGTTAACATCGGTTCATGTACGTAGACACACACCTTATACAGCGTTCTTAGATGTACTAAACGTTAATTTTAATTAATTCCCAATTAATATGTTTCCGTATCCCTAATAAAGTCCGTAAGCGGATAGAGTCCTTAAACCCTTGTTATAGAGTCCATAAATGTCTACTATCCTAATTGTAGCGTATAAATGACTCCAGTACCAAATAAAGGTGCGTTCGAAACTTTAAAGCGTGCTTATACTATTGTGTATAAAACAGGAAATAAAGAGCGTAGAACTGCAATTCACACTATATGATTTTTGTCGAGATGCTGTTGGGGGGCCCACAGCCGGGGTGGGCCCCTCCATGGATCCACCATTGCTGGAGATAGAAGAAAATTATTACTTAAAAATAATTTAAAACATTTTTGCAACCGAAGAACCCCAAAATACGTAGCTAGTTTGGGATTTGTACACTTTAAAGTATATGTAAAAAGATTGCTAAACATGTGCATATCCACATATACCGTTATTGGTGTAGTGGTTGTTAACATGCTTGGCTTGAGCGCAAGAGGGCCAAGTTTTTATTTCCACCGTGGCCCTTAAGTTCGGGTAAAACTTCGAACAGGGGTTGTGCAGTCCTGTTGTTCCAACATGGAGGTCCCACCCAAACAGGCACTGAAAATAGCAAGCCTATGAATTCGGGGAGTTAGATTCGAGGTGCGGGACGATCGCCTGTAAAAAAGTGGGATGTCGGTATATGTACACGCCACACTTTAAAGTGTATGCAAAGCAAAAAGAAATTGTTCAGCGACACATGGTGTAGTGGTTGGTAGCATGCTTGACTGAGTGCAAAAAGGCGATGTTCGATTACATAGTGGTCCTTAGTTTTGGGCAAAACTTCGAGCAGGGGTGTGCAAACGTATAGTTCCAACAGCTAGTAAAGTTCCAACATCTAGTAAATGTAAATGAATTAGGAAGTCAGTGGGTCTACAGTTGTCAGTCTGGACTTCGCTATTCGGCCCTGTTTGAGGCTAATATCAAAAAATTGTAGGTTTTTGACTCATGCAATTCTAGGATCTGATTGGGGTCCCCCACACCCCCCACCCCGCGACCCGAGCAAGCCGCACGACCAGCCAAACAAACACCACGCGAGACAAGCCGGACCAGAACACAAACACGCGAACAAACGAAAGAGAAAAAACGAAAAAGAAAGAGAAAAAAAAAAAAGGAAAAGAAAAGAGAAAAAGAAAAGAGAAAAAAAAAAAAAAAGAAAGAAAAAAAAAAAAAAACAACACAAAAGAAAAAAAAAATTAAAAAAGAAAAAAAAAAGAAAAAAAAAAAGAAAAAAAAAAAAAAAAAAAAAAAAAAAAAAAACAAAAAAAAAAAAAAAAAAAAAAAAAAAAAAAAAAAAAAAAAAAAAAAAAAAAAACCAAAAAACAAAATAGTACGCAATAATGTGTTAAACACAACACAAAAATTCCCGACCATTTTTGCTTGTAGGTTTAAACAGTAACAGAACAAATAATACGCAGCGTACACATAAAACGAAAGCCGCAGACTCGGCGACGCTAATTTACTCGGAAATTCGAATCTTTTTTTAACGAAATTTCGGGATAACTTAGGAAGATTATGTCAAAATCGGTGCTAATATCAGTTGATTTGTACAGTTGTTTACTCTCCAAGAAAAGCCGAAACACACGCAACAGAGGAAGAAAAAAAAAAAAAGAACAAGAGAGAAAGAAAGCGGAGGCCGCAGCGCCCACCAAACCCGCCACACCCGCAATCAAAGGCCATCGCCAGGCCCATTCACATGCCGCGCCCTCCATTCAAAACCAAATTCCCCAAAACTCTCCCCAAAATTCCCCAATTATTTTCTGCCAATTTTTCGAGACTTATCCTTGAGTTTTTGGCCTAAATAATTACTTATAACGTAGCTAGCTAGTTGGAGCGAATTCGGACATTTTTCAGAGAAGACATTTTACGTGTATTACGGATATTGCGTGTATTACGAGTTTAGTCGAGATTTCAGTAATTCTAGCGAAATCGAGCCCAATTGACGGCTATTTACCGATTTTTAGCAAGAATATCGACCTAGTATCCGGAAATAGGTGTATTTTGGTTATACTCTGAAAATTGCGGAAATTGCGTGTTTTGTGTTGCAAATCGTGCAACTACGGGTTCGGCGGCTTGCATATTGTTATTCCTGCCGCGTGGTGTTTGTTTGAGTAGAGTTATACAGGATTCGCTACTAGTTGGACCGTTTAACCCCGGATTTGACGTAAAACTCGGATATTAGCCCGATTTTGACATAATTCTTAGTTATCCCGAAATTTCGTTAAATTGCGAATTTCGCGAGTCAAATTAGCGTCGCCGACGTTTATATTGTGTACGCTGCCGTATTATTTGTTCTGTTACTTGTATTAAACCTACAAAACTCGGTGTTAACACTCCAGAGCGTACTAACCCCAATCAGATCACTTAGAATTGCATGAGTCAAAAACCTACAATTTTTTGATATTTTAGCCTCAAACAGGGCCGAATAGCGAAGTCCAGAGCTGACAACTGTAGACCCACTGACTTCCTAATTCATTTACATTTACTAGATGTTGGAACTTTACTAGCTGTTGGAACTATACGTTTGCACGACCCCTGCTCGAAGTTTTGCCCAAAACTAAGGACCACTATGGTAATCGAACATCGGCCTTTTTGCACTCGAGTCAAGCATGCTACCAACCACTACACCATGTGGTCGCTGCAACAATTTCTTTTTGCTTTGCATACACTTTAAAGTGTGGCGTGTACATATACCGACATCCCACTTTTTTACAGGCGATCGTCCCGCACCTCGAATCTAACTCCCCGAATTCATAGGCTTGCTATTTTCAGTGCCTGTTTGGGTGGGACCTCCATGTTGGAACAACAGGACTGCACAACCCCTGTTCGAAGTTTTACCCGAACTTAAGGGCCACGGTGGAAATAAAAACTTGGCCCTCTTGCGCTCAAGCCAAGCATGTTAACAACCACTACACCAATAACGGTATATGTGGATATGCACATGTTTAGCAATCTTTTTACATATACTTTAAAGTGTACAAATCCCAAACTAGCTACGTATTTTGGGGTTCTTCGGTTGCAAAAATGTTTTAAATTATTTTTAAGTAATAATTTTCTTCTATCTCCAGCAATGGTGGATCCATGGAGGGGCCCACCCCGGCTGTGGGCCCCCCAACAGCATCTCGACAAAAATCATATAGTGTGAATTGCAGTTCTACGCTCTTTATTTCCTGTTTTATACACAATAGTATAAGCACGCTTTAAAGTTTCGAACGCACCTTTATTTGGTACTGGAGTCATTTATACGCTACAATTAGGGATAGTAGACATTTATGGACTCTATAACAAGGGTTTAAGGACTCTATCCGCTTACGGACTCTTATTAGGGATACGGAAACATATTAATTGGGAATTAATTAAAATTAACGTTTAGTACATCTAAGAACGCTGTATAAGGTGTGTGTGCTACGTACATGAACCGATGTTAACGATGACATCATGGCGTATTTAACTTTAAGGGGCGAGAGAACCACCGTCCTTGTGGACGTCTTCGTTCTATAGATATAAATCACGATCACTGGACTAAAGTTGGAAATTTTTCACTAGTGTATATAATTGTAAAGGTTGTCTGAAATTTCTAGCTATAAATTTGGTACGTTAGTTTTTACCTAAAATTTCTGACTATATACTAGGCTAGAGTGTGCAATATAGTTACATTTATTACATTGTACCAAATGCACCCGTGTGCGTTGCGTTTTGGCCTGCGCTCTCTCATTTTCAAGTGTAGGAGTTATCACCAGGCGTGGCTTTGGTGCAAGCAAAGTATCCATTTTTGATTTTACTAATTTTTGTTCATATTTCGCATGACATAGTTTTATTAACACATAGCGCGTTCGAAAGAGGTCACTGTGTGCAAGGAACGTGACCTGGGTATTGAACCTTTGTAATTAGGTATCTCCCCTGAATGTAATAGTTAATATTTAAATTGCCTCTCGGTCGTGTGGATCAGTCAGCCAAAATGCAAGAATGACTTCAAAACAACGCTTGAAGAAGGTATATAATTTCAGCGCGGCCTTTCTATGAATCAATTCAAATTGCAGTGGGTATAGGGGGCGGCCGCCCCCTGAAGAGCATAACGCAAAGTTGCCAAAAATTTTCGCACTAGATACCAGTTTTAAAACAGGAAAACAAACCATTTCATGTTGCAAGCGAAAAAGTTACCCCCACATTTGCGTAGTGGCAACGAAAAACTGCAAAACTGTCGGAATTCAAACGCCTAGACATTCTCTGGTTTCGTAGGGAAAAGTAAAATCGTCAAATTTGTTTGGAAAACGGGAAAGCGGAAAATGAAAACGCCTAAATTGTCATGGTTTGGCAGGGAAAATGTGAAGCGTACTGTATTGACCAGAATAAGAGGGGTGTAATAAGAGGGGTCCCCATTTTGAGTCCCGATCAATAGGAGTCTGTATCCCTCATAAGAGACCGTGAACGGATAGAGTCCATAAACCCTAATTAGAGTGCATAATGGTCTATGTAGTGAGTAAAACAATTTAAAAATCACCGAAAAATAGAATAGCGTGAAAAACACTCTAGTGAAGCGAGTGAGAAGCCAGACGTATTTCAAAACTTCGGTGGTTGTTCTTTCAACCAGTTAGAGGGGCCTTTAGGGGTGGGCACCCCCCAAATGGGGGTTTCAGGTGGCTCCTCCGACCCTGCCTTAAGACCTAGTAAATTTCCTAAAGGTGTTTTTAGTAGGACTTGAAGAGCTGGTTCGCAAGCTAGGTCATATCTACGAATTAATTTTATCAACAAACACTTTCGTAAAGAAATCTTCTGCTAGCAAAAGAGAGAGCAAAAATTTGTGTTATTTCCCGTATCCGGCAAAATATTGTCAAGCCTGAAAAGCTGTTTTTTTCCTAACTCTCACCAAACTTCAGGCTGATATCACCGTATGCCCATAAAACTGTTTTTGAGAATGTGTTGTTCAATTTGAAGTGTAGTATCAATCAAAACACACGGAAA
Source organism: Enoplolaimus lenunculus (assembly GCA_030248215.1). Lineage (NCBI taxonomy): Eukaryota > Metazoa > Nematoda > Enoplea > Enoplida > Thoracostomopsidae > Enoplolaimus > Enoplolaimus lenunculus. The sequence goes on from JASANG010000675.1 coordinate 9,367, forward strand.
TAAATGGTTAGCTTGTCATTAAACATTGACATCATTTTAATAGATGAGTCTTTAAAATTACAAAGCGAAGCAGCAGAAAGGTAGAATAAAAATAGTGTGAAAAACTCGCGAGCGAGGCGGGCGAGAAGCCACACGCATTCCAAAACTTATGCGGTTTTTGTTTCAGCCGGTTCGGGTGGGGCCCTTGAAAATTATTGATATAAACTCATCTGAAACAATTTAATAGATAAATGATGAAGAATTTTTATGCAACGTGTGACAACAAGAAGGCCTTAAATTAAAATATAAAATTCCGATTCCGATTGATTGTGCAGTCGGAATCGAATCGGAACTCGTTTTGAATCGCAATCCTAATCGGAATCGGAATTACGGTTACACCCTGCATTATCCTAAGAATATTAGTCAAAGTCCCTAGTTCAGTTTATGTTTGTCCCAGTTAGAAAGAGGAACGCACCTAAATGTTACATAGCCAACCGTTACTATGCCTTGAGCAAGAAAGTCGTCTAAAGTTTCTGCATACAATAGCTTTGAAGTGCTGGTGCCGTGCAAAGTGTAACGAATAAGCATTGCTTAGCTTTATTACAGATAATCTAAATATAACTTTGTGCTTAGAAACGTTAGTGAAAAAATAAAGGTTCTTCTATAACAGCAATTTTCTAAATGTTCACAAGTTCATGTATAGAACAGGGCCGGACAGTAGTATAAGCATATTCTTAAGTGTAAGTGTAAGCCTAAGCCTAAGCCTAAGCGTAAAAATGAGCCTATTTCTAAGCCTAAGCCGAAGCCTATCAAAAAAGTTAATCTAAGGCTTAAACTGACCCTATTACAGCCACGCCGGAAAACGATCCATTCCTGTGCTACACATTGGATATGCAGTATCGTATATAATATAAGGGATGGGATAGGGGCATATATCCTTATTCAAATTTTTGAAACGCGGCAAAAACTGACTTTTATAAGCTATAGAATATTAACCTACAGAATGCTAAAGTCCAAAAAACTAGGATATACTTATCGAGAAAAAATTCTGGCTACTTCCCTAATGATATGTTAAGATTTTTTACATCTTTTATTTTTTATAATCTTTTACAACGGTTATACTTGAAAAAATTCAGAATGGCGCGCAATAAACTACAAAACAAACTTCACAAATACCTTAATATCCCGCTAGAATACAAAAATCATAAAAACAAAATCAAAACCAGCCTTTCTCGCTAAAAGATAAAAATACCGTAAGGAACAAAAGGCTAAAAGACGCGCGAAAAATAATATAATCAAAACTAGTTTATCTGCAGCTATTCTGGATTGCGTAATTAAATACACAGGAAGGTCCAGAAACGTATACTTCTTTTCGTTATATGCAGAGAAACGAGAAGTAGCAATGCTGTTACCCTCAGGGGAGTAACCATAATTTTATTTTAAGGATACACTATTTTAGGTTTTATTACTTTACAACCCAGCACACTATTCTAATTCCGTAAATGTTTCTTTTGACGTCTTTCCAGAAATGTAGGGTTATATCTGTAACTTCCATTGTACCACGACTCATATGTTAAAGATGTGTGCATTAACCAACATGTATATTTGTTTGTATCACTGTGATCCTTAATTGCACCGTGCTTGCACGGTGTTTGCATTGTTCTTGCATGGTTTTTGCACACTGTAACACCTGTGCGTTATGGATGGTTTTTAAGGAATTAAACAAGCCGATGTTTTATAAACAGCTGATATCGTGCAGCCGATTGACGTGCAAAATCGAAACAGATAAAAGTGAATGTTCCTGTCAATGTTGCGTTTTTATATAACTGGCTTACAAATAACGAGCACCAAAAAATTAATAAATTTTCAGTCATTTGGATTTATAAATGAAAATGAATTGTACAGTTTTGCACATTGCCACCCAGAATACTAGGTGCAAGCTTAGCGCTATTGTCTGCCGTTTTCTCTTTCTTTTCAGCCACGTTTGTTTTGGACTGCGATAATGTCGAAAATGATCCATTAACTACAGAAGCCGTTGAAATTTGAGAAGAAACCATTTGGATCTCTGGGTCATTATCCGTGTGTTCCTAAAATTGAGAATAAATTAGATCGGTCTCGCTGTCACGTCCCTTTTAAAATTCATTCGAAGCTAGCTACGGGTTTGATTTCCATTTGTTTTAGCAAACACAGTTACTGAATTAATTTGACTATTTTGACACTATGATGGGCAACAATAATTGAGATTCAACTAACTGGAATCTTGCAAATGCACTAAACAGTTTAAACCAGTGTATTTTGTTTATACAAGTGTACTAACAGAATTTGAATCTTGAGTCGTAGTAGTAAAGTCTTCATTGCTTTCTGAAACTATATCAACTGTCGCGCGAGACGTAGACGGTGTCTGCTCATCAGGTGCACAATCATACTGGGTTGTTTGCGGATCGGAATGTCTTTGCGATAAACCGCTCGAAACTAACTGATCAGATACGGCTTTTGGTGAACTCAAATCATTAGACAAGCGCGGAAACTTTGCAGCCGCAGGTAGTTCTAACAGTTTCGATATGTACTCCTACGAATTAAGTCAACAACAAATTAAAAGTTATAAAATTTTTAGTGTATCAAGCAAAGAGAAAATTAAGACCAAAAACAGAAACCTTTATATTTTGAAACTCATGCGTATAAAAGTAGGCATCTTGCTACATTCACATGGTCTTCCTTAATTAAATTGCTCAGAGGTAAGGAATTGAACGGCATAAGATGAAAGTCACATGTTTTATAATCACCTTTTGTTATCGGGAAGTTCTTTTGTACTTCCGCACTGCATTGGACACATGCCCTGTTCGTTCCATAATGAGCTGCTCGTCAACATTCGAATTAAATAGTTGCGTTGCCAAAGTAGTTTTGCCAGAGTGATTGGTGTAGCGTTCTGCAAGTCCAGCATTTTTGGTAATTTCCTTTAAATATTCGTCAAACTTGTTCACACCAACAGTCTATAACAATGGATTATGGTACACAAAACTGTAAATTCTTTAATTTTGTGTCACAGTGAATTGTTCAAGTATCTGATTTGTAGTAAAAATCAGCGCTTATCTCAATTAAGGTGCAGTAAAAGCCTACCTCTACTCCAAATCGAATAGAATTTCCAATATTTGGCAGAGGTTTGCGATAAAAATCACCACGATCAGGTATCGCGTTCAAATACATGCGATAATAATATCCCAGATTTGGTTCTGCCGACGACAGGGAAATATGTTCGATACGTTTTGGCTCGTGCCGTCTGTCTTTCAGGCCTCCCTATTAAACGGTGATAATAAACAATATATTAATCGTTACATCTTACAGGTTTAAATAGCCATAAATTGGAAAACCATTGGAAACTGCAATTATTTGATAATTTTTACCTTAAAGCTTTTTGATTGGGTTTCAGTAAACCGAATCTCCACACCATTGTCGACGTCGACAAGTTCAAATTGCTCCACCTGCAACCTTCGGTGTTCATCTCGACCGTGTAATTCAAAAATTTAAAAATTTTACAATTGTAGAAAAAATTGTGTGAACGAGGGCTTTTGCACAGTGGTCACCGAATACAAAACGATCCCATTTCTGTCGCTCGTCATGAACTCTGAGCGGTTTAGCCATTCTCGTATTAATTCGCCCATCTTCCCTTGTCAGCTGTTTCATCTTGCCGTCCAACGTGTCTCGGAACCTGCAAACTAATTTGCGGCATATAATATACAAAGCCAGCCTATTAAGATAACACCATGATCGTGATTGCAAGGCCTAGAACAGTTGGAAGTATTTTCTTACCGGTTGAACTGAATTTGACTATTGTCCATAATATAGAAAGGCCTTTCATTTTCTTGTAAATAACGCGATATTCCGCATGCAATGAAATATAAGCTCGTAAAACAATTAATCAATATCCAGCTCATTATTTCACGGTACTGACACTTTTATAAATATTTTTCACGTAATCCTGCTAATCGTGTATACTTACTGTATTTTCGTTTTACTCCTGCGATAAATCTACTCAACCAGAAGTCCAGATCACCGCCGTCCATTGTGAGCAAGTCAGGAATTTCTGTGTGATACTTTCGTTGAAAAAACCCTGCGTACGCAAGCCAAACACGGTATGCCCAGTGCGTGTTCTTAGTTGTATTTGGTGGCTTACCATCACTAATACACTGCGAAATTTGATCCTCGTTGAGGTCGTCAAACCTACCGTTGTCAGATGCTACCTCAAACAAATCGTCTGAGTTTAAAACACAAGAAACCAAGAAAACTGTGATTGTCGCAAGATATGCGAGAGCCACTTTTACAATAAACCGTTAAGCCACCCAGAATAAACTGGCTGGAAACCAATAAACAAATCTTGTGGGTTAGCTAGCATATTGCAATTTTGCATATGCAAATCACAACCTGGCCAACATCGTTTGTCACCGCAAAAGAAATAGAAATATTCTCCGAATAATAAGCCCTCCCACCATGTTGGAATAAGAAAATAAACGTGAATTAATCTTGTATAGAATGTATAGATTAAGACCTGTGCTAAACGTATGTCGCTCCTAAACTTAGCGATCAATTTTTTATGCCGTAGTACAAATTAGTTGTAGCACGGCTCTGCGTGCGCCATACATATGTAAGCACTCTAGTATGCAATACGGCATCGCTTATGCACGCTGTGGATACACTCGTGCATGCACTCGTTATAAAACTCGTGCTGCACACTCGTTATGCACTCTTGCAAGCACTCGTGGTCCCCTTGCAGCGTGCATTAAGCGATACCCTCTTGCGTTATTCTCGTCTCGCTATGCTCGCACTCGAAGTATCACATACAAGTGTGCATACATATGTATGAGACACGCAGAGCCGTGCTACAACTAGTCCTTGTAAACACCCCTGTCTACAGTTAATGTTTCTGCGAGTTTACTGCGGGTACGTGCCCGTTAGCCAGCAGAGGGGCTTAACCCCATGGAACAACTTTGGTCGCCCCCCTTATACGTTTTCAACCTTGCTTGTACGTCATTGAAAAACCCTTGCATGCCCCTAGTGAAAAATTTCCAGCCACTCCTAGAAAGGCTAGCAGGATACGGTCTGTTCGTGTACATATAACTAAATACTTTTTGACTTTAGCAAGTAATAAAATCCAGTCTGTGGAATGTATACGCCCTTGTTCGACACCCGTCTTCTAACCAAGCTATATACGTAACATACAGTTTCTTTGTGAAATAATGAAAATATCCTAATTAATAGTTTGTTGGATATAACAGCTACGCATGGTAACCTGCATCACGCCATAAGAAATAATATGTATACACTGGTACACTTGCTATACGTTGGCACACTTGCTATGTATGTATATTATAAATCAAGGCCGTAACAAATTACAACCGAGCATACTTCAAATTCGTTTAGATACATCAGGTAAAGGTATGCAATTGGATTTAAATACTCACTTTGCACAAATTTTTATTTATATTTGACTCCGTAATTTTGACTCCCTGTTTTGTTGCATGGTATGAGTCAAAATTTTGACTCACCGTCCAGAAACAAAATGTTTGACTCCTACAGAGTCAAATGCTGACTCAGTCCTGTTGCGTCTTTTGCTGAGTCAAATTTTGACTCAGTATTTTTTGCAGTGTAGCCTCTCCTGTATGACGGCTGAAATCACAAGCATAATTTTGGCTGGAAAAACCTAGGCGTCTGAATTTTCACTTTTCCCGTTTTTATAAACAAAACTTACGCTTCAGAAATTTTCTACCTAACCAAGGAAAACATATACGTTTTAAATATTAGACTTATCCCATTTTCCAAAACAAAACCTACGCTTCATACTTTTTCTGCCTAAGTTACCAGTGAAATCCTATGCATGTGATTATTCCACTTTTCCCGTTTGCACAAACAAAACCTACGCTTAAGAAAGTTTTATCTATCCACGAAATACCTATACGTTTTAAATTTTCCACTTTTTCCGTTTTCCAAACAAAACCTTCGCTTCAGATTTTCCCTACCAGCCAAGGAAAAATCAAGGTGTTTAAATTTTCCACTTTTCCCGTTTTCCACACAAAACCTACGCTTCTGATTTTCCCTACCAAACCACAAAGCTAGCGCACAAATTTTTCGCTTTTCCCTTTTTCCGAACATCGCCTTCTTCTTTAACTTTCTCTACAAACCAAAAAGAATCATATACCTATGCTTGAATTTTCCACCAATGGAGCATAATTTTTATAAAATCGCCAAAAAAACTCATCGTGTAAAAAATTTTTTTAACTCGCTAAAGTTTGTTAATATCACCTACTGTGCAAGGGGACTTAACAGATGAAGCATATTCAAGAATAGGGCGACCAAAGGTACATTAATTCAATAAAAACGTACCGACACTACAGTGATAAAAACAGTGAAATGATATATTAATCAGAAGGTACACTTAGCAAAATATGATTAATGTGTGAGCTGAACTTGATATCGTTAATATATATAGAAAACAATGTTGGACCAAGTACGCTACCTGGCGGTACACATGAAGTTAATATTTTATTAATGACTGGAGTAGCTTTTAATTTATGTCGAAGAAAGCTCTATAAACTATATAGTTTGAGTACGTTTTGGAGTGTGGCGAAAGCTCAGAATTTCTGAATTACTAAAGCGTAAACCGAATAGATGTCGGCTTTGCAACAGTCACCAAACAGTCTTGATTTGATGTTGTCTTTCCACACTGTTCTTCAGAATTATTTGCGATGTCTTCGCATTTGTCATCGATATCAGTTTCGTCAAATAGTTCTTCCTGTTTCCGTTCTTCAGGACAACACCCCCAATTTCTGCAGTTAGACTTACTGTTTTCGCAATCTCGACACCAATAGCCGCTCGCAGAAGCATCCAAACTGCGGTCAAAGCGCCACATCGAATCTCGTCGATACCAAGATCTATTATTATACTGCAGACGTTCCCAAGATTTATCGTTTTGTTGAAGAATTCGGAAGTCTGTCGAGTTGCTACGTCGTGTTGATTCATTAATACTCTCTATAGGCGTTGATGTTTTGCGTTGTTTCATTGGTGACGTATGTTCGATGACGTCACGGCGATTCAAAAATCGATTATTCTGTTCCTCTTGCTGCGCGTCATCGCGTTTTGATTGGCTAATGTCCATGTTATTCAAATCCTGTTCGATAGTGCTAAACATATTTAAATCTGTGTTGTCCGTGTTCATACGAAGACTGCTACAAGTTGAACATCGACGATGTAAAATTGATCGCGATGGCCGTTGTTTTTGCAATTGTAGCGCGAAACATAATTCAGCTGCAATTTCGGAACACATTGAAGTCTGAAATATTGATAGAGATATGCTTGCCCAAATTTTATTGATTGGGCACCTATTTCAAAATTTCAAGTCTAGTGTCACTGCAAGATTTCGAGTCGAAGCTTTTATTGCAGAACATAGTAGGCGGATGCTAAGTTCATTCAATCAGTGGCCAATGCTACTCTGAGGGCAGTCCCATTTTCCCAACGAAAATATTCAACCGAAGTGTAAATGTGAATCAGTCCTGTTTCAAGCTAAGACTGTGTTGAAGGGTGAGGCAGCTGGAAGTGTGAAACAGTAGGACCAGTCATGGACGGAAATCAATTTGAGGGTATTGCCAAAGAGCACAAAATTGAAACAGAATTATTTTACAGCGATGTGGAATTGAAAGTTGTTATAAAATGCAAAACAAATTTCTGAGCAGAATTGTAGAGACTAGGTTGACCTCTGACTTGAGCTGTTTTGGACAGAACGTTTTTAAAGACCGAAAATTTTTATATTTGTGGACAACTTCCAAAATCGAGTTATATATTATATTAACCCTTTCTCACGTGAATATTTTCAATTTCAATAAAGGAGACGTAATTTCAAGGTAAGATTCGAACCCCAATCTCACGGGTGGGAGGCGTTTATGATGACCACTGAGCTATAGGAGCTTCTATGAGTGAGAGGGTTATATATACTAACTGAAAATATTTCCATTAATGTTTATTGCAAAATCGCAGCTAAAAGGTCAAAATTACTATACAAATCGCACCTGTGCTGTTGATAGTTGTTGCTTTGTTTTGAGAACAAATTCAAAAACGCCAACAGGAATCGCCAGGGCCAGACCGACCAAAAGAACAAGAAATAAACCGGCAACATTTTCCATATTCAGCGATACGCGATCAGTTTTCATGCTGGCAGCACTCGCCTGCAAAATTTAAAAAATAAACCTAAAACTTTGAATAAGTAAACCAAATGACATTGAAAATTTTCCTCATGGTCACTTGCTTATTACCTCTTATCCATGGCCGAGGCCTCACATCGCCAAGCTCCAGTATGGTTAACAGCATCTAGCTAGTTAAAGCCATTTATGCGGTAATCTAAAACCCCGGGTGAAATTCTCGTAATAGAATTGTTGCAGTAGCTGGAAGTTTACATATTGTCAGAAACTTGATTTTTAGCATGTATATACTTTGAAGTATTGAATTGTTTGTGAAGTTTACACACAATGTCATCAACTAGTGATCAATGCCACACACATTTTTAGAATACAAGCGCGTGTGATACGAGTAACGTCTGTGAAACACCAACTAACATGAGCTACGAACTCACTTGCGCACAGTTTGCGCCCCGAGTTTTCCACCAAGTTGTTTTCATTTCTTCAAGCACTCCACGTTCACCATAGTCGAGGATTTGTCGCGACATTGCTTCTGTAAACTCGGAACCTGTAGAAATAAAAAAATAATTAAAGTACTCTTTAAACTTTTTATAATACTTCAATGAAAACGGTAATTTTCCATTATCCACTATGCACAATAAAATGTAGCACCCCTGTAAAACATGGGGATGTTGCGGCATATTATATACGCGTTACTTTAGTACAACCATCCCAGAACAAAACGGAAGCTAGTGTGATTAAACCGTAATTTTTGTCAAAACATTGGGTGTTTAAAGATTCTCATAATTGCAGAAAATTATTATGGAATTAATCGTTTGATAGACCCTCTTTAGGCTCCTTATAACAATGTTTCAATTATTGAAATCTCATGTTTTCATCAAACGTTAACGTACCTTTTCGTAACGCAATGCCGTAACCTTTTGATCCTAAAACTTCACCAATTTGAGTCAAATTACAGTTGTTTTCAACCTGAAATAGTCAAAACAATAGCCAGATATAACCGCTATAAGCTTTAAGTTCGTACACTCTACTAGCAATCGGAGCGGTAGTCATCAGTTTGTATTTAATCTGTGGAAATGTATACCACTATCAGAAAACTTTAGAGAAAAATTGGTAAGTTCCTCAGTCGAAAAATCTTGATTTTACGCGATTCATATAAATCTATTTTCATCTGCAGAAATTCTATATTCGTGCGTCCCGTTAGAAATTCTTGGATCCGCCACTGGTGATTATGTATATGTTTGGCACTTGCACACTGAAACAGTCCAGAAGTATATTATTCTTGATCGCATATCCTGCTTTTGTTGAGTAAGCAAACTGTCCGGGCAATCGGGCAGCTTCGGCGCCGCTGCAGGTTTTAACTCCGTTTGTGGGTTAGTAAAAAATTTTACTTAAACCACGCATACCCGTTAAATTTTTCTATGCTGAGCTGTGCTGAGTACAACACGTTTTGTTCCGGCACATCCTACTTCTTACAAAACCTTCCGAAACACTTCCATTTACCTCATATTCCAATGACGTAGACTCCATAAGTAACGCGTAATTTTCATTCAACACTCTGTTCACTGCTACACTGCTGTTTGCTGCAAAAACGTTCGGATTTTGTGTCATGTATTCCCACATTTTACGATGTGTCCGTATTTGTGATTCCTTAAAAGTAAATGAGCCCAATTCTAATAAACCTAGTAGAAGTGTTTTCTTAAAACAAACCGATATCGCAGTTGTTTGTTTGTTTGTTTGTTTGTTTGTTTGTTTGTTTGTTTATTTGTTTGTTTGTTTGTTTGTTTTTTTGTTTGATTGATTGTTTGTTCGGTTTGTTTTTATAAGTTCGATTCCTTAATATATACGTGTTTCCGTATTTGTTTGTGTTATATATTTGTTTATTTATTTACATATTTGTTGACGTCTACGTATTTCTGTTTCTTCATGTCTGTTTGTTTGTTTATTCTTTTGTTTGGTCGTTCGCTCTTTTTTTCCTTCGCTTTATCGGCGAAAGTTTGTGTAGTTGTCTGCGCAACTGTTTGTTAGTGTTTGCTAGTATTTCAAAACGCTTCTGTATCCAAACCCCTGAAGCCGAAAAAGTTATAGTGTCCCATCACTCTAGTCAATCATAAGTTTCTTGGTGCAGGCATGATATTGTGGAAGTTGCCTAATATACGTTTGCTTACATTAAAAAATTGCATAGTCGATCCGCCATCCAACGCACCATACTGTATACTGGTTTGATTCGGTAAATCTTCCATTGTTTTAATAGGAATGTACCGTTTATCAACTGTAAGAACTGCAGCTAAATTAGCCGTATACGCTGAAATGATAACCAG
>JASANG010000264.1:0-19802 GCA_030248215.1 Enoplolaimus lenunculus
GCACTATTACGTAAACGGTTTTTTGGCGTTAAATGAAAATGTTTTTGCTGTAGGTTACGGTGGTGACGCGATTACAGGGGGTACTGATATATATTTTTGCTCTCGAGAAGGCACTCTTGTGTTATTCCGTTACGGACTCTTATTTATTTTTAATCGACCCTCCGTTGCTGATATATGCGGTTTTGCAACTATCCGTTGAATTAAATGTTTATAAATGTTTATTTGTCTTGTATTAAAAGCTTGGCCGATAATGATTATAAACATGTCTCTCTTATTCGGTTACTGTATTGACCCGAATAAGAGAGGGGGTAATAAGAGGGGGGTCCAAATTAGAGTCCAGACATGTCAATTAACCCTAATTGTAGCTCATAAATGACTTCAGGGCCAAATAATTTGAGTTCGAAACTTTAAAGCGTACTTAAATTTTGAAAGTGGATTACTAAGTATAACCTTGTATTATCGCTCAAGCTATTGAAACAAGACAAATAAACGTTTAATTGAACGGATAATTGCAGTACCGGATATATATCAGTAACGAAGGGCGGCGGAGCGTGGGTTACAAATAAATAACAGTCCGTAACCGAATAACAAGGGGGGACACCCTCTGGAGAGGCCAAATAAATATCAGTCCCCCTCTTATTCGGGTCACTACAGTACTACAGTAATAGAATGATATTTCATCAGCACCAGCTTAAACGCTTTTTGTCACAAATACAAAAATGTTTCGTCATTTTCACCTGTTTTTTTATAATTTCATTAGTCAAAATGACGAAACAAACTAATCCGCAACGACAGTGTAAATATCAGTGAAATGCAATGTTTCAACTTGCTCTTACTGCAAATATATCGTAGCCACGTTGACTAGTAAACTATATTTCAGGATATTTTCTATTGATTGTCGTTTACGCTCTGATCGGCGGCGCAATCTACTACGCAATTGAAAAAGGTGCAGACACAAAACTGCAAGCCAACTACCAGCATAACTTTGACACAAGCAAAAACGCAACAATAAACGCAATACGTAACGAACTGTTAACATTGATCCAAGAACAACAAGGCATTTGTGCGGACGGAAGCAAAAGTTTCAATCCTCAGTTTAAAGTTTTGAATGCGGGATTGAATCGAACGGCAGAAAACATATTTGCGATGACGCAAGAACGGTCTCAGTGGGACCCACCGAAAAAATGGACGTACGCCGAATCGGTTTGGTTCGCAATTACAATATTTACTACTATTGGTAGGCTGACCAGTGTTACTTTAAGGGGCGTAACAGTAGATTAAGCGTATTCATAAGCCTAAGCCTAAGCGTTGCAAGAATGCGTTCCTAAGCCTGAGCCTAAGCAAAAAACTGTACTCTAGAATCTAAACCTACTCTTTTATAGACGCACCAGAAACCTGGACGCCCAGCTCAATAATAATATACAGCTGGTCAAATATGTGTAACATTTTATTACAAAAGTATGCAACTTAATGTAATCTTCAAATGATCAAAAGTTTACACTCTTCACGGCTAAAACAAAGATCTTACTATAGATGGATCCAAAACGGGATATTGTGTTCTTGAACAGTCCTTCATATTGGGCAAGAATGTTGTCAGATTAATTAGGCGTAATAGTGTTAAATTGTATTCTCACTTTTACGCGTGTCACAATACGTCACAAAGTGTACATTGTTTCACTCGTGTATAAAGTTAAGGTTAGCGAAGAAAATAGCAATAAAATGAGCTTAACTAAACGGGTCTACAAGTTTAATAGTGTACATACAGTAAACCCATACACCCATAAAAATCAACGGCAGCCACTCAAAAATTACTTTGAATGGCACATAGTCAACCTACCGATGACGATTTGACCATTGCTTCTTAGAACCGAATACTTTATAATTTATTGCAATCCAAATGTTTTCAGTATACCCACATACAAAAGCTATTGCTGAAACTGCAACAGTGTATCCAAGCTGTAAAAACAACTTATTTTCATTTTGCACAACTGCGATAAATGTAGCCACTATTTGTGAGACATTTATGAACGTATATCCTGTTCAGCAAAAGTTTATTATTCGCGAGCGAACGAAGTAAAAACGTTGTGCAATGAGAGAAAATTTTGGTAATCTTTGGATCCAGCCGGATATAATCTATTAAGCATACAAAATATATTGTTCCTGTTTCCAGAAAGTTCAGGGGGAAATATTTTTAGGGTCACAGCTACGGGGGTAGCAAGAGGGGAGCGGTTTGCTTACAGATATATTTGTTCCAAACATTAAAAGAAGGTTTTGTTAGGCGAATTGTTTGACCCCATATATAAATCCGCCTGCCCTCATTAAGTTAAATAATTCTGGGTTGCGAATCTGTATTCTACTTGGCATACGTTCCGGATAACAAATGTTATTTTGTATGTTCGAGCGTAATGACTAAAATAATCGGACGTTGAAATTAGTGAATGTTTCAGGGTACGGAAATTATGCTCCGAATACTATTGGCGGTCGGATATTTACGATTATTTACGCCATAATCGGCATTCCATTGATGTTGTTGTGTTTAAATGCAGTTGGAAACACATTTACCCGCATTTTGAAAGTTTGTCTCAATCTTAGCGCAGGTAAACTTCATTATTTTAAACAATTAACACTACGCAAGGCGCTTTTAAGGTAAAAATGATGCAGTTTTTTGTTTGATAAAGAATTCAAAACTCAGAACGCACTGTTGTGACCCGAATAATAGAAGGGAGGTAATAAGAGGGGGTCCCCGTTTTGAGTCCCAATCAATAGGAGTCTGTATCCGTAATAAGAGTCGGTAAGCGAATAGAGTCCCTAAACCCCATTAAAGAGTCTATTAGTGTCAATTACCCCGAATTGTAGTGCATAAATGACTCCAGAGCCAACTAAAGTTGAAACGAAGGTCGTCGTAGAACGGGTGGGCAAATAAATAACGGTCCGTATTCGAATATTAGGGGTACACTCTGAAGATGCCAAATAAACATCTGTCCATAGGTTGTAAATTTCGATGAGTGATTTAGCTGAATATTGGTTAAAAAATTTTAGAATGGCTGAAATATTTAGTGACTTGTAGAATAATATCATTGTCTATCGAGTTTCAATTTTACATTTTCAGGCTGTGTGCATGAAATCAGACGACTGTTTCGAAGGCGTAATCGGGTCCGAAGTAACGATAAAACTAACACAGGTGTAATTGAAAGTGCTCTCGAAAAGTAAGTTAAATTAGTTACTCGCAAGGTTTCTGTCTAAATAATATACTTCGAGGCGGATAATGCCGGGATCGCAGGCGGATTCCACTTTGCTAATTCAGGGTGCAACCGGAGGTGAAAATACAGGAGCCGGATCCGGAGGTCAATTAAACTTGCCGGAGCCGGAGCCGGAGCCAGAACCGGAGTTGAGGCGAAATTAGATGGTAACGATGATGGTTAAATAGTTAATTTTAGACAAACCTGCAATATGTTGTTAATTTGTTTGGTTTTACGCTAATTTTTTGCGAATTTTCGGAAATTCTTTCCTGAAAATTGTGACAAAAGTAAAACGAAACGTGTTCAAACAGATAAATTTTACAAAATTTCATGCAAAATTAGTCGGAGCCTAAGGCCATTTTTCTGCCTGAGCCGGAGCCGGAGGCTGACCTCCGGTTGTACCCTGATACATATTAACGAAAATAGAAGTGTGACAAGCAAGCACAGTGAACGAAAAAATAAAAGTTTAAAGCAACATTGTTATTAGATTGATTCATAAACATCGCGTACTTATACACAATGAACATTTCATGACTTGCGTAGTTTAGTGTAAACTTTCAGTGGCATCTGTTGTCCTAAGCTTATTCCTATTAAGTTCTATTCTCAGCGTAGTCTACGCATGAAGCTAAAGTATGTCAACAAACCGCTTGTCAGTAGTCTAGCAGACGAAAGCCTAAAGTCTAAGGATATTAAGTCTACTGGTCTGAAGATTAAAGGTGAGTTATCACAAGCCTAAGCCTAAGCCAAATTCTAGCCAAAGGATCATAGAGTTTATCGAAAAGACAGAACACGTCAAAACCGAACACATGTAAGGATGAGACATAAGACTAAGCTTGTAAACATGCTCTATTCCTATTTTCCTCTAAATCGACCAAACCCGGTACCAGCTCACTTTGTTGGGCAGGACTAACATAATTTTAGACAAAGCATACAAGGATTTCAAACGCCTTACAATCGATATTGAATGTTTGGCCCGTGTTACTGTAAGGGGCTTCCAGGTTTCTGGTAGGTCTATAAAATAGTAGGTTTATATTCTAGATTACATTTTTTGATTAGGCTGAGGCTTAGCCTTAGGAATTCATTTTTGCAACGCTTAGGCTTAGGCTTAGGCTTACTAATACGCTTAATCTACTGTTACGCCCCATAAAGTAACATTGGCCGAATGTTTTGTAGGGGTCAATTTTGGTAAAGGGCAAAGCTTTCTTCTGCATCCGCTCTATCTACAGACTCGAAAACGGGACTACTTTGAAAGTATAAACGTGTGACATCTCGTATTTCAGACACGAAAATGATGTTACCAGAAACGGTATTAATAACGATACACCAGAAAATCGAGGCGATAACGAGTCTTCGCTGCTGCATTCTGACAAAAGTATTGATCAATTCAACTTCAATGTTCCACTATGCCTTGTTATTATTTTTGCGTTTGTTCTACTCATCAGTTTGATAACATATTTCGAAAACGTGTTTCCTGAAACTCCTAATTATTTTACCAGTATTTATTTTTGGTTCATCACGTTGTCAACGATTGGATTAGGCGATTTTACAATTTCAAGCGACCATTATCCGTTGTTGTATTTTCCGTTAATTGTCATTGGACTCGCGTTGTTGTCGATGGTTTTCAATGTGATACAGAAGAGTATGGAAGATATGGAAGGTAAGTATTGTCGAACGAGTCGCTTTAAAAATAAATCACTACGTTTTAAGTCGTTTTTCGCGTTTCAAACTTGCATCTTTCAAAACGCTTTTTGTAAACGAACTAACTTTGAAGTGGATCGCTCTTTTAGAATCAGTATCAACGCTTTTTTTGTTCAAAATGCCAAAAACGACTTTTATTTTTGGTGCAATTCCTAGATAGATTTTGACGTAATTTTTCATTCACAGCATTTTTGTCAACAGTTTATCAAAAGTTATTTTCATATCGTATTATAATCCGTTTGCTAGAACAGATTAAATTGTTTCGGCTTCGATTCATCGTTCAAAAATGATTTTTGAACCAAATCAAATGTAGTCGAAAATATAAAATGACCCTGAAAGTACACACAATCGATTTAACATTGATGTCATTTAAGTCATGTTTCTGCAACCCATTCATTTTTTCAAAAATATACGGTCAACTCTGACTAGAAGTGTATACAGGGACAGGGATAGACTGTATATACCTCTTCGTGTATTTTTTTAAAAATTTATCAAAATAGCACTTTAAAAGGTTTCGAATTAAACTTGTGGATACCAGAGTTCATAAAGTTTCTTACCGAAAATTATACCATTTCATAATGACATTCAGGCAAAGCCATTGACTCTGAATAGATTTATCGTTTAGATATTGAGCTCGGTTAATTTTCATTGGGTTCGGTTAATTTTCATTGGGTTCGGTTAATTTTCATTGGGTTCGGTTAATTTTCATTGGGTTCGGTTAATTTTCATTGGGTTCGGTTAATTTTCATTGGGTTCGGTTAATTTTCATTGGGTTCGGTTAATTTTCATTGGGTTCGGTTAATTTTCATTGGGTTCGGTTAATTTTCATTGGGTTCGGTTAATTTTCATTGGGTTCGGTTAATTTTCATTGGGTTCGGTTAATTTTCATTGGGTTCGGTTAATTTTCATTGGGTTCGGTTAATTTTCATTGGGTTCGGTTAATTTTCATTGGGTTCGGTTAATTTTCATTGGGTTCGGTTAATTTTCATTGGGTTCGGTTAATTTTCATTGGGTTCGGTTAATTTTCATTGGGTTCGGTTAATTTTCATTGGGTTCGGTTAATTTTCATTGGGTTCGGTTAATTTTTATTGGGTTCGGTTAATTTTCATTGGGTTCGGTTAATTTTTATTGGGTTCGGTTAATTTTCATTGGGTTCGGTTAATTTTCATTGGGTTCGGTTAATTTTCATTGGGTTCGGTTAATTTTCATTGGGTTCGGTTAATTTTCATTGGGTTCGGTTAATTTTCATTGGGTTCGGTTAATTTTCATTGGGTTCGGTTAATTTTCATTGGGTTCGGTTAATTTTCATTGGGTTCGGTTAATTTTCATTGGGTTCGGTTAATTTTTATTGGGTTCGGTTAATTTTCATTGGGTTCGGTTAATTTTTATTGGGTTCGGTTAATTTTCATTGGGTTCGGTTAATTTTCATTGGGTTCGGTTAATTTTAGAACTGGTTGTCGATGAATATTTCGATTGGTACTACGATGATGCAAGTGTGCCGTCATCCGATGCCGAAGAAGAAACAGACATAATGAACTCATATGGTGACAATCTAACCAACAGAGCTGGCGGCACCCAAAACATCTCACACCAGTCTCGTGGTTTATCTCTTGGAGTATTACAAGGTCATAATCGTCCAGCGCGTCACGACGAATCTACAGTGCTACAACAATGGAAATTTTTCAAATCAACCCGACCACAGTATCGCAAGAAAAAACCACGACTGCCAAAAGATGTTATGGAAACAATCAAACAACATACTGCAGACGAAAAAAAGCAACGATTCAAACGCGGAACGCAAACTAACCCGGAAGTATTTGAAATGATCGCTCGTGGAGAACTTCCCAATTCAGATGTTTCGGTTCCGTAAAAAATGGTTCCTGGTTGTTGTTAGATGCTATACGCCAAATCCTATACTTGGAGCAGAATGCTGGGATAACTTAAATGCTGGTGTGGATGAATACTGTGCTACCTTTAGTGCTTATAAATTGTAACGTGTAATCGCTAATCAAAATTAACTTTGTCTGCGAAGCGAAATAGTTTCGCCAATGATTATGTTTGCTTAATAAATTTCATGGCCCATGTTACTTTAAGGGGCGTCCAGATTTCTGGTGGGTCTATAAAAGAGTAGGTTTAGATTCTAGATTACATTTTTTGCTTAGGCTTAAGCTTAGGCTTAGGCTTAGGCTTAGGCTTAGGCTTAGGAACTCATTTTTGCAACGCTTAGGCTTAAGCTTAGGCTTAAGAACGCATTTTTGCAACGCTTAGGCTTAGGCTTAGGCTTAGAAATACGCTTAATCTACTGTTACGCCCCTTAAAGTAACATTGGCCAACTTCATTATAATAACTTTTTAGATATTAAACTACATTAATACGTATATATGTTTAAAAATAGGTTCTAAACAGTTCTGAACACTTTAAAGTATTAAGTGTGCTGATAATAATAAACCTCTGCTATTTCAAAATTTTGTTTGCGGGTCTGTAGGCAAACCAAACAGGTTCATTCCCTCTAAAAAGACTGACTTTCGAAATGATTTGGCCTATAAGTGATCTATGCTACTTTCTGTTTATGTCCCAGTGATTCACTTTACGACCGTCCATATACCTGTTTGGTACGCCGCGGGTTAGGAGCTTAGAAATATGGTTGTTGTTGTTGTTATATTACAACTTATATACACAATAACATGCGTACACAAGGTAAGGTTTTGAGACTGGAATGTGTAATGGCCGCTGAAGCTTTTGTGGCATCAGTAGCCAGAACACGAAAAGTTTTCGATTTCAGCGTGACCGACACAAAGCTGCTTTGGCTTCAGTAGTCAGATGCTGAAGCTATAAGACTTTAGTTTCTAAGGCAGTTTTCGCCTTTAATTTGCTGGCTGCTGATGCTTTTTAACGTCAGTACCTTTCACCAATACCCCACTCAAAAAAGTTACCTGGTGTATGCATGATATTGCGCAAGCTGCATTAAGCTGCTTTAGTATTAGATTAAGCGGTTTGCAGTTTCGTATTTTTTCGAGTTCGTTACGGGTTCATACAAGTTTCTAGACTTTGAGGTACTGTTTGACCGTACTATACCTTCATGTACCTGTTTGTAGTTTTATACCGTTGTTTTACTTAGTCGATTGGGTTATTGGCTTTGCCCTGTTCTTGTCTTAAACTTCTCTCGAACAAACTATTAGCTTTGTGCAGAGTGTATGAATAGTAAATAAATATCTGGAATTCAAGACATAGGCAAAAGCTAAAGTTTACAACGCGAAAGCAAGGTTTACTGACCAAAATATACAAAACCCGTAAGTATTAAACCAACGATAAGTTGCTGAATACTTAGACAAGAAAGAGCAGTTCTATGGTCTTTTTGCGGACTTTTATAGCCCTTAAGGTCATACCAAAAAGGACAAACTACGTGGGTGTTAAACGAAGCATAGTCTGGTTCCGCAGTTTTAATTGGTCCACGTTTCAAGCTACATCAGCTTAACTCTCGCGCCACGTTGTTGTTTTAGTTCCATTTGCATACATCACGTCAGCTTAATATTTTCAAAAGCTGACGTGCAACCAAGTTCTAAAAAACTTTGTAAAAGCTGACGTGTCACATTTAAGGCCAGTTCCTGGTTTCATACACATATGTGGCTGGAGTTTGCATTAAGGCGGCGTAATTGTCCTAAATTTACGACAATCTTGCTTGAATCGCAGACAATTTGTTTTGTGCGCAGAGTAGCTCATCGTGAATGTTCGAGGTTAAACACTGCTAGGTATAAAATTACGTTAACAGAACTGCGAAAGCTTAAATAATATCCGTTAGATGAAGTATGAAACAATAACGGGCACTCACTTGGCAGAAAATATAACGGTTGGTACCCGGCTGAAGCCTATGCTACCTATCCTTGGCAGGTCCAAACGTTATGAGATCGATAAAATAGACACACTCCATGTGGCTACTCTTATCGGCCAATGTCTGGGATAGGATGTCCATAAACCCAGACCCAGAGTGCCCTGGCCTTCGATTTATACTGTTTGGCAACAACCGAAAAACATCACGGACGGCTGCTCTATTTCGTCGCAAAATTTGGGGCTAGTAGACTCATATTCTTGCGCATTCTTGCCCCTGTATAAATCTTGTGAAAACCGTCGCCTGCCATTACCTCTACCATCCGGTGGGCAGGAAAAATACGAAGTGCGGGGTAAAACGAATTTTTGCTAAGAAGGAATTCGTCAAAAAATGAAAAGAAAAACAGGGGCCTGCACCGTGTATTTCTAGAACTGTAGAAATTTTGGATACACATATATAAAAAACGCACAAACACAAATTTTTGAGGTTTTTGTTTTTTTAGTTTCGGCCGTTAACAACCGTACAACCCAGTTTAAAAAGAATTGCCCTAGAAACAATTGCACTCGAACGGGCTCAACAACAACAACAACAACAACAAAAATTTCCGACCCGCGGAGTAGGCTAGGATAGTAACTTGGCGCCAAAATAGGTTTGAAATATCAGCGCTTATGACTCTTTCAAATCTTACGACAATTAACAAACCCTGTACCGCAGGGCATCACGCGCTTGAAGTGTACACACCAGCAAGACAAACAAAAACATAACAAATCAGGACATACTTAGTTGTAACAATTGTGCACGCCATGATTAGAAAATGCGTCAAAAGCACAATCGCTTATGATGACTGCGAGTCTCATCTGCAACTTTGTGCCTTAATTGTGTAAAGTTTATTATGCGGGCGGCATTTAGCCAACGATATTTCAACTAAGCATAGTTTTGATTTTGATATGCACCACGGATCATAGTACTTGCCGTGTATTTTCGCGTTAGTATTAATTTCGAAAATATTAGATATTCGCAATTCCCACATTTTAATGCTCAAATCAGTTGCGGCCGGTGCAAGAGAGTACTTGCCGCCCTTTGCCGACCTAGCAGAACAATATTGATTTTTGTTTAGACCAATAAAATGTGGTGTTTTGTAAAAGTGCAGTTTTGTACTTAAAGTTTAAGTCTAAATCTAAGCGTAAATTAAACCTTACTTCATATCTGAGTGTGACGGTTACGATCTTAAACTGTTGTAACACAGCGAACCCAGAAATTCAAATCGGTCGGCACTCCGGGGACGACTTCCTAACTAAGTTCGAAGGTTACCAAAGCAAACACAAACGGCTAATTCTCTTACAATAAAAATGACACGGTACGCCTACTGAATCAAATCAAGTTGATATTCCCACGCCCAAAATAGACTCCGTACACAATTCAGAAAACTCCGTATAGCACAGATCGTGCTAACTCAAAATTCACTACGTACTACTGACGCCCCAAAATAAAATAAAATGTAAGATTATGGTTCCTTTACAGGTGCAGTTCAAATAAATTGCTAAATAATGACTTCTCGGCAATAGTATAGTTCTGCCCAAAACACAATGACTCCCCTTAAGTAATAAGCCAAGCCTAATTTCAAACCTTTAGGCCAGGAAATTAAAAAAAAATCAAATATTTCAAGCACCACCAATATACCCTTCTCAATAATTACCAGTTCCGACTTAGGGTAAAAAAATATGCCAAGTAATCTTTGCACAAAAAAATCAAAATTGCGTAACTGTTGCCAGAAATAAATCAAGTAATTTAATAACTACGGCTTCGTTACGGAGCGTAGTCGTAGATGGGCGTAGCATACGGTAAATCCCGCACAGATACCTAAGCTTGGTTCAATTGCCACACCCGCAAATTTTTACAACAAAATTTAACTTAAGTACGCAGAAAATTTCTCGCCTACTACGGGCTCCCAAATACTCAAAATATCCTCTACGCGTACTATTCACCAAGTATCCCACCACATAAAACTTTACGCGCAGCCGTAAATTTTATATAAACACAGGCACCGTATGTTCAAAACAATTCGTATAAATCGCCGGTACTAATACTCCGATAAGAAATTGGGCAGCGGTACGCTCCCGTACAACTCTGAGCCCCCGAACCCAACTTATTCTGCGCTTATATATCCGTAAACCGAAAGGTTAATTGAGTTCTACGAATTTTATGATAAAATTTTAAAATTTTTCAAAAATGTTGAAAAACCACTAAATTTAACTTAAAAAAGGTTTTTATTAAAAATTTCGAACTTAAAATGTTGCTAAAATCAAACAAAAAGCTGTTTTGTCTTAAAAATTTAGTTTTTAGATGAAAATTTAAACTTTTCAAATAGCTCAAAAATTTAAAGTATGTTGTTTTGACCAAAGTAATGCGGGGTTCACGTTACCATTGTGCCTTCCTTTCCCCAGAAAAAAACTCCCCAAAAAATTTATTTTAAAAACAAAATTGATCTTTCAAATCACATAAAAAGTAAAAAATCCACTATTTTGACGAAAATCCGTTATTTTCAAAACGAAATTTTAGCTAAAAATTTACAAAAATTTACCTAAAAACTAAGTTTTGACCACAATCTATAAATTTCAAAACAAAATATTTCTAATATTTTGTCTTCAACATAAAATTTGCAATCGTTCTATATCTAGGAATTAAGGCTACCCAAATTTCCAAAATGGAATAATTTCACAAAATTAAAAAACTTATCAGTAATCGAGGTAAACTACAACGAGAATAATATAACTCAAAACGACATAATTTTCGCAAACAACATGCCTAAAGATTATATGCTACACTCCATATATTACAACATAACCATGAACAGAATTAATTGAAATATACCGCTTACCAGCACTAAAGTCACAATGTGTCCTCGTTGGCTACCTCTTATATAATTTGCACCCAAGCCCCGTACACATGCAAAGATATTGCTGAGATTACAAATCGTCATCTTGGTTACAAGCCCAATCTTCCAATATATTTCAGCAAAAATTACATTATCGCATACATTAGCTGTGAAAGCATGCGGGCCAGCGTAAACTTTTATATATACATATCAGTTGCACGTATGCAAGCTGAAACACTCATACCGTAACACATTAGCATTAGAATTGAACAACAACAACAAAAGCATTTTATGAAACAACAACAACAACAACAACAACAACAACAACAACAACAGTAATATTGATATATTTTTATATGCACACATACACAAATACACACCTGTACATAACATACATATTACACAACAGTACACATCGCGAACAGGGGATAAATATAAAAATTTTTCTCTGATTTTCAAAAAGGGTATCCTTAAAATTTAAGAATCCCCCACATTACACTGTTGTGGACGTTGTTTAATCTGTTTATGTTGTTTTTACGTGGTCAGAAGTTTTCAGCACTGATAAATTTTTGTTTTATGCGAACTGATTTTTCCATGTATTGTTTTTAGTTTTTTTCCTACGCGTGTTATTGTTTTCAATTTGACAACAATGCGACGTCAACGTTTCTAGTGTGTGACGTCACACTCTCCGACATCGGCGAAGCAGAAGTCAGAGTAAATACAGTACGTGTTGCCGCAGTACTCCATTGATCATTTCATTGCTGGCTCAGGCAGCGATTGTAGCCTGTTGCGAAATAATCTAGCTACTTTAGCTCAACGGGTTCTATGCCAGTGTGCCCCGAAGCTTGCGGCAGCCTACGCCACTGCAATTTGGAATTCGGACATTTAGTTTAGTAAACTTTGTGTTCGAATTGTAGTGCATAGGGAAAAAGTTCTCATAGAGATTCATCATAGCGGACAAGGCTAGCCCGATATTAGGTCGTGATTTTCTATTCAAACGTCAACTGCTAGTTGTTTGCGGTAATAAATACGTTAATCCGGAAACAAAAACACAACGTTGTCGTGATGGCGGTCAAGCTGTTGCCGCTGTCTGAGCAGCCATTAAATAAGGTGCTGTCTAAGCACTGTGGAATTTTGGCGATTGATCTATTGAGGTCGAAATAAATCACCACATCAAACCCACCATATCGCGACAAGTGGGAATCCAACTAATGCAAAGCCACATCGCTATATTTGGTGATAAACTTAGAATGGGACGGAACGCTTTTCAAGTTGAAGAAACTAGGCATTGTTTATCAAGGTTAGTCGTCTTGGGCGTCGCCGCTTCACAGCTTAGTAAACATTTTCAGTAGGGACATACAAGTGTTAATAAGCTAGAAAACTTTCTAGAGGGAGAGTTGTTGCAGGGGAGGTTGAACACCCTTGTGGCCTCTTCCTGACTACTAGCCCGAATGCGGTGCTGTCTGTTACCGTTGTACGTGTACGGTATCAGAGAACCCCGCATTCCACATAGTGATAGAGAATTATAGGCATATGGCACTGCGTAGCACCTTGATTTCGCCGGTCTCTGCATTACCAAAAAGTATGACGCAAGGCGAAAATTCCAATTTTGAAAACAAACCCATAATAAACTGAGCATGCAAAAGGAACTAAGAAATTTGAGGGTCACTTGCTGGTTTGTCTCGTTTCCCAAAGAGAGGAACATGAGCATAACAGGCTTGTGTTTCGGCTTTAGGCTTATGCTTAGACTTTGGAGTAGGCGACGCCTAATGGGACGCTCCTAAAGCTCTTCTGGAAAAATTACAAACACTTCAGCGTCCCTTCGCCAAATCGCTATGTAACTTACAAAAAATAGAGCAACGTTATTTTCTTGACCTCAAGTTCAGTTAGAAACGACCCTACGTCTCGTTGAACCATGGTTTTTGCATAAGTATATGGTAATTAATTGTTTCTACGCAAAACATTTGGTAATGACAGAAATATAACTTACTTGTTAAGGTCATGATCATTCCGGACTTATTCTATCTCGGCTCGTCTATACAGCGATTGTGTAAACCTTAAATATGCATATAATTAGAACTGCAACGCCCCTTATACGTATTTTGGCAGCATTCCAGCTGATTTATCAATGTGTATGCAAATTACATTATGAGTCATTCACGTAATAATGCGCGAATAGTTTTAAAAAATTGTCCACATACCTAAGTACCCCTCTAGAATCAGTGTCAAAAAACGTAACCAGTGCTGATATTACGGCACACACCATGCAATTAAGTAGTCAGCTTTGACCTGACGGTGTTCGAAGGGAGTAGAAGCGAAAGAATCTCTAGGTAGGAACCAGTGATAAAAGGTTGACTCTCCCTGCAGCTTTTGTAACTTTGAGATTTATTCATGCGGCTGAAATATTTTTGAACAACCACGTTGACTTTTTAAATTATTAATAAGAACAGTTTTTGTATAATGGCTAATCTAATTCCGCATCTTGGAGTGATCGCTATCATTCAGGTAATTTGTGATGTCTGAATAAAGTACGTTATATATTGCAGCATTATGTCTCAGAGTTTAGCGTTTGGAGTCTAACTTTGCCAATTTTGTCACAAAACTGAAACAAAACCATTGCATTATATAAGCAAATATCACAATGTAGGCCTCTATGGCCCATATTACTTTGAGAAGTGAAGAGTAAGCGGAGCTTTCCAAACTCCAGGTTGGGGCCCCTAGCATAGTGATGTTTGATCTAGGTTGCCGACCTCAAGCTGGTGTTTGAAAGCTGTGGGGACACCCTTCCAAAAACAGTTTTGCACAAAAATTTCAAAATGATGGATCTAGAAAGTGAAGCCATCTTCAAAAAGAATCATACTTCGCACGCAGCGCGAAATTTTTTTGAAACTTTCTTTTAAAGTAGCTAAACAGCTCATGCTTTAGATAAAACCTTTTACAATCTTCATATGCTCCAACCATGGGAGACAGCACATGGCACGCCTCACTTATAAATTTCTTTTATTACCTTCTATATTATTTCGTTTCATGAGTTATCTATCTTAAGTAAAATTGTAATCCAGCGAGTAAAGCGAGCGATAAGGTTTATTAGCATAAGATAGGGTGAAACTCCCGAGGGAGGGAGTGAGAAGCCAGCGCATTTCAAAACTTTGGTGGTTTTTGTTTTATTCGATTAGGATGGGGCCACTTTAGGGGTGGGCTCCGGGGCCCCCCAAATGGGTGGATGCAGAGGCATACGAATATGCATATACGATTGTTATACGCTCCGCAAAGTAACATTGGCCTTATTTCATTATGCGAAACATTTCTTCAGTTAGAGTTGCTCACAGAATGCAAGTGTAACGGCAACGAACTTTAGCTGTCTCAAAATTTAACCAATGGTTTAAGGTAACCAAAGTGTTTGCAATGAGCGGCCGGCCCCCAGGCAAATTAATGGAAGGCGACATTCGATGGACTGTAAATCATACGCGAGCAAAATTTATTGCAGCAATGACTCAAAATCACAACCAAAGCAATCCAGATATTCAAGATATCGCTGTGCTCGGTATGGACCTTGTACGCTTGTATTTAGAACATTTTCGATAAAATACTACAGGCAAATCTGCAGGAACCACAAACTATAAATTTTAGATTTTATATTTAAACTTATTGAAAAATAAGATGTGTTCGCAATAAACTTGTATTTACAAATAAAGGAAAAATAATGCAGTTTCCACATTATCTTGCGTACACCATGTAACGATTGGGCGTTGACAACAGGTGAATACTGAAGCCAACAACCGTCAATATCAACACTGGTAGATAAAAGCTTTTGTGTCCATCAAATCCAACAGTTATCTGGTATACACATGCTGCGTTCCTCGACCTAATTTGTGGACAGATATACTAGCGGCAAGCGTAATATACAATGTGCAAATATTTTACTTTTTAGTGGAAATAGATGGTACGACAGTATATAAATGGCCAGATCAAACACTTTACTATAGCATCGATTCGTCACTGACACCGAAGGCAAAACGGGCAATTGAACAAGGAATTCAATTGATGCGAGATACGACCTGCATTAAGATGGTAACATTTGATTGCTCTTATTTATCAACGGCAATAATTTGCATTCTCACTGTGGAGCACGAAGTTCGAATTCTACAACACTTTAATCAAATTCATTAATTTTTCAACGTTATGGAATTACATATGCTAACACATGCGACAAGATTTTCTCGTCATTGCTAAAGACGACAACAAGGCTTCTTTCAAGCATAACACAGATGTAGTGAATAAAGATATTTTTACCAGGGCTGTGCTTTACTCGCGGAAATTATATTTTTATCCGCACATGTACCCGCGCAAAATTCCTTTACCCTTTACCCGCCCTTACTTTTTCTTCTGTGTTCAATACAATTGGTCAGTCAAATTTTACGTTACAAAAAACTCTAACTTCGAAAACAAACCAATCAGTAAAAATTGTAACACTGGATAATATTGCACGTTACACCCATCACTGGTACAACTATGTTGTTTGCCGATTGGTGATCATGATCAGTGAATCAAAACGTTCTATGTTATACGAAATCATTGTAGTTAAGATCTATATTACACAATGCATCGCTGTCGTAGCAGGAGTGCAACATAACTGCTAATTAATTTATTACCCGTTAAATTCAGTATAGTCCACATTCTGGTAAACCTATAGTGAGTAAGTAATAAAATTTATTAAGTTATTAAATAAAGAAACAAAGCATTATAACAAACCACATGACAGTGAATTAAAACGAGCGCAGCGCTATTTCACAGAACAGCAAAACGTGAAAAAATTAACGACTGCGCTGCTGAAGCTAAAGTTTGATCGCTTTTATACCCAAAAGTTTTGGCTAATCATAAGCTTAATTTGCATACTGAGAATTGAAATTTGCATAAATTTCGAAAACTTTTGGAAAAGAAAAGAAATTATCCAAATGAAAATCTAGTTCAATTAACTAGCTCAAAAAGGTGCGTATCAGCATAATTAAAAACCAAGAAAAAAGAAAGGGAAACTAAGAGAGCCGAGAACTAGAAAAAAACATGAGGAAGCAACCAATAGGACGAAGGTCCATAACTCTTTGGTGCCCAAAGAAATACGTTTAGTTCAACATCGATGCATATGCTTGGAGGTCAAGAAAATGCAGGATCGCGTGTGTGCTACCTTAAAAAATTTTGCCTCCTCTGCAAACAATGTAAAGGAGCGGTTAAGCATCCTATTTTTGGCAACAACCGAGAGAGTGAAGTATTTTTATTAGACAGCTAGGGAACAGGCGCAATCACTCCTTTACAGGTGCCACATACATTTGAGAATACGGTCATAGGAATAAACGCTCAATACAAAACTCAAATATTAAAGTATCGGCTAATGTTATTTTGAAGGGTGTAACAGCAGTATGAGCACATTTGTAAACCTGCACTAAGTCTATGCGTCAGTGTAAGGATACGTTAATAACTAAGCGCCATCCAAAGCGTATACAAGTAAATTAGTTTACCAATAATCTATTGCAGTTTCGCGAAAAAACGCTAAGCTCCTCAAAGTAAGGTGGACCAAATTATTTGTTTCCCAAAATCTTGCAAGTTTTTGATGCTAGCAAACTCATGATTACGAAATTCAAATACAAAATTATCCGTGATTAACAATTTGACTGCGTCACGAAGCCCGCCTCCGCAAGTATTTTTATTTTCGACGATATATGTCGACCAAATGCTGCATATAATCATACAATACAGTTCAATGCATTATATTGCATGCGGGCATAACGAACAAGCATGTCTCACATATTTTACACTGACAGTTTACGAGTCCCGGCACCCACAAATTTGGCATTTAATATGTTTGTTCAGTTCGGTAGTCATAGAAGTTAGTATCATAAATGCTCTCAATCTAATCGAATAACTAAGGAATGTTCATAATTACAGATTGAACGCACGACGCAAACAGATTACGTTTACTTTACAAATCTAGGACCATTTGACTGTTCAGCTCTTTTGGGTAACGCAGGTGGAAGACAAGACATTTCAATTGGTGAGACCACTATGTTTATTACCTGGAGGCTCCATATATAAAAATATCCACTGATTCGAAATTCGGCAGCGTTGGTTGGAATTCTCTGCGGGAACACAACGAAAATGTTTTCGAAGTTATCGGGTTGGGTTGAAAAATGTCTACAATTCGAAATACGCGAGTATTTAATAGTTTTTTCTGATTAATTTTTCGAGATAAAGCCAAAATTTCTATTGCGATTGCTGATGTGGTTTGTTGAGCTGTATTTTTGTTGTGAGACCTAGAGTAGCGACATACTTTTGATGACGTCTGGCGTCATCTTTTGCCGTCTTTCACCGTCTGGCGCCACCCGTTATCGTTATGTTTGTATAGCTCCGCACCGCAATGCACGTGTATTAAGCAAAACTGTTCTGACCTGCGGCGCCGTAGCCAGAAAACTAGGCATGAACGCGGTCGAACTACAGCATTACTTGATCTTTAATAACCGACCGAGAGAATGTCACCGAATCGCACAGATGTAAAATAAACACGAAAACCATGCGTGCGAGAAGTCAGTCGAAACTTTAGATGCTGAGTATCAAATTGCAAAACAAATGTTTCGTTTGCTTGGATCTGGTCAAGGAAACTAATATCCATAATTGCGTTTAAATCCGCTCCGGCCCTTCAGATTAACAATTCATAGATTGTTTTTTAATACCTTTTAGTACGAGTGCCATACACAGTAAGAATTTCTTGTGTGCGAACCGAAAAAGAAGCTAGGATCATTTTTTCTACTCAAACTTCTCAAAAAAGTCTATTATTGAACCCAATAGTGTTTTTAAACTGCCCCCTACCGGAGAGATTGGGTACCCGTAAGCGCTAAACAGGCTTTCGATTCGAACTGCATCACAAGAGCCGTGACTACATACTGCGCAAGGTTCAGCGTGCAAGAGAGTGCCAAAGGGACGCACACAGTTACTATGCCTACGGGTGCATACTTGTGCCCCCTGTAAGTTCCAATAAGTTGATTAATATACTCAGGGAGAAAATTAGTTATACTTGGTTATTTCTGAGCTAATAACAATAAATATAATTAACTCACTCTGAGGTGATTTAATTCCGGGTGATTTGAACTCAGAATGAGTTCAACCAATTCAGAATTCTGAGTTCTGAATAACCTAATTTATATTTCAGACTTCTGAGTACATTCAACTTATTCTGAGTTAAAATCAACTCGCTGGAATTTACAGTGTACTTCTTCCACAAAATGTTTCGCCCACACATAGAATGGAGCAATAATTAAACAGGCTGATACTTTAAAGGCTCGTGTCTGGCAAAACTAAACAAGTACAGTCTAGGCAACGTGGTACCGTTGACTGTAAATTTTTTTGCGAGCCGCATCTCAGAACCATTTACATCCTTTAATCGAGCTTTTTCAGGAGAAGGCTGCGAAGATGTTGCAACTGTTTATCACGAAATAATGCATGCTTTAACGTTTGATCATGAACAGACGCGGCCAGATCGAGACAATTTTGTTCAAGTAAATTTCAATAATATACTTCGGTCGATACGTAACCAGTACGAAAAGTATCCCGCAGCATCGGTTAACTTACAAGGCATAGAATACGACTATAAAAGCGTCATGCATTATGGTTTATTTGACGGAAGCAGGTAATTTACTGTCAGATACTTAAACCTTTGTGGCATAAAGTACGCTATGAGCAAATAAGTCTCAACTGTGAACTATATATAGATGGCAACCGGACTTCCGGATATGAAAACTATCGGATATGTATCCGAAAAAAAATATGTATTCAGATAATGCACAATGCATACAATTTGATAGTGCGCACCTCTACGCAATGTGCGGTACAATATGTACATGCTATACATCATGTGTATCGGGATATTGTATTATGACCTAAATACAAAATTAGCACGCGAGGCGTTGTTGCGCAGTGGGTTAGCAGATTGTGTTCGGAAGCTGGTTAGTGAATATTTTGGTGGCTGAAGTTTGGAACCCGTTTATAACTTCGGTCAGTTTAAAACCTTTAACCTGAGTTCATCGATATAGGGCGAGGTAAACAACTAGTATCCTTTTTGAACAGAGTTTTGCAAGTAGGCTTTCGTGCAATGAGCCTGTTTCAAACTTCTAACCTG
>JASANG010002990.1:0-19799 GCA_030248215.1 Enoplolaimus lenunculus
CGCACAGGTTGTTCCTCACTCTAAATAAACGGGGGGCAGGACAAATGGCAACACGTGCCGGCACATTCTTGTGAACACAGAATGCACCCAGTTGCATACTCTTGTTGAAGTATGCATCATCCACTGTTGCTTTTACGTATATTTGAAAACATTTTTCAGTCCTCAATTTTTTTGCAACAATTGCTACCCTGATGCCAATTTATCCCCCGTAAGAGCGCATAGTTCACCGATTTATTTACAGTTTCATCGCAATTTTTAACAGCACATTTCAGGAGTGTAATACTTATTTTTCGCTCATCTAGAAAAACAGTCTTAAAAATTTAAGTTTTTCTACATTATCTGGTTTCAAGTTTCTTACGAAATTTTCAGGCGGGTAAAGAATCAAATTTTTACGCTTTAAAATTCTCTACCCGCGGGTATACCCGTGCCAAAATTTTCTTACCCGTACCCACGATACAATGCCGATAACTCCATGCCCAAGTACACTTTAAATTCCATGAAGTATACAAATTAATAAACTCACAGGGATAGTTAGCTATCTGTAGGTTAGTAGTAACAGAAATCTTTAACTCACTCTGAGTTGAATTGATTCTCACACTGAATTGAGTTGATTCTAGCGCAGTTGATTAATTAAATCAGAATTGGTTGTATGAACTCAGAACTATGAGTTCTGATAGTCCTCAGACTGAGAAATTCAACTGATGCTGAGTTAAAAACAACTCACAGGAATTTACGTGACACCACAAACAAACGATAGGCATGGAAACTTTTGCCAAAAAAAATTTCGTTCCATATTCCATCGTACACGAAAACATAAATATCGTGTACTTCAGGCCTCTCACTGTAAATTCCAATGAGTTGATTAATCAATTCAGCAAGCGAATCGGTTATTTCTGAATTAATATCAGTAAACATAAACTCGCTCTGAGTTAAGTTGACTCGTAGTGAGTTGATTAATTAACTCAAAATGAATTGAATTAACTAAAAATTCTGAGTTCTTATAGTCCTAACTCAGACTGAGTGATTCGTCTCATTCTGAGTTAAAATCAACCCGCTGAAATTAACAGTGTAGCGAAGAGAGGCTTCCAGATGCGACTTGGCTGAAATCAAACTGAAACCTTGTTCTCGCTACAGGCCTGAATTGGATTATATTTATGAAACCCTGCCTAAAACAGATTTGGCTCCGCCCGATTTAAAGCTAAAGCGTTCAAATATAAAATTATTTCAAATATATATTGCGCCGTTGTGAAATTGCTTGATATATCTAGTCTACTCTAGACGGTGGTTACTCAATGTGCTGTATGTCAAGAAAAAAATTAATTTGCTAACAAAACTTAGAAGTTTTCAAACTTCAAAAAAGTCACACAACAGCTGTATAGGTCCTGAGCCGACACCATGGGTGAAAGAATTAAATCTACGCTTGTGTGGGCAAAAAAGCCAAAACAACTACTCCATTGCCTAAGCCAATGTACCCGTGAGAAATGTGACAAATGCGCGCGCGCGCGCGCGAAATAAATTTATTCAACACAAAATGTTCGTAAAAGACTATAAAATAGGCTTCTATCAAAGTGTTCTTTTCGCGTCACTATAAAAGTGTGAAATCCGTGTGCCCCACCGTAGTTCAAGATAACAGCTCAAAACTCGGAACTACCCCCGTCATAAGTGCATAAAAAATGTCTATTTCACTTAAAATTTGGCTAGACCAAAAACCTATCTTTCATCCACGTGGGAAACTCAAACAACAATAACCGGAGAAATATTATAATAGAATGAGCAACAAGATCGTTCGTAGGGGTGCAAATTACATTTTGTAGATCGCTTGTAGGAGGGGCAAACTAAGATTTTTAAACTATTTCTTTAACTAGTTTTCGCCAACCAGTATCGACATCGGAACAGCAAAAAAATTGCTGATATTCTTAGCTGACACTTTTTGCAGCTAACAGTGAGTTGACATGATATTAGTTTCACTAGTTGGCGTATATTGGGATGTCTGATCAGGAAAACTGTTATCTCGCGTTTGTGTTTGAAAAAATTTAATTGAAACGAACCGTTCTCCGATTTAGCTAAGTAAATACTTTGTAATATACTGGTTGTATGGATACAGTTGGATAGGGGAATCCGTTGAGTTGGAAATTTTCTGGGGAAACTCGAGCGATTCGAAATTTTAGCGTGTCGGGTTGGAAACCCCCCAGTTTAGATGTTTTTATAGCCGTATCAGAGTAGTTACCTCTGGGATCCAAGTGTGTGACCCCTGGGTTTAGTATTTCGTGGGCATAACATTTGGTGGTTTCAAATTCTAGATCCAGGGGTATGAAGGGACAACGCAGACCATAAGGGGTACTCGCCACGGATGGGTAGCAAAGACTTTAGTCTGAGGTAACCAACCTGATACTGGCGATTAAATTTACAAGAAACAATTTGGTCCATGTTTGTTAAAAGCTTGTTCATTACGGTTAAGCCTGAGCTTAAACCTGAGCCCGTAAGCCTAAACAGAAGCGTAAGCCAAAGCCTACACCTAAGTATGCCAGTCTATACTTGTCGCCCTATTTTCTACTGTAGAAGGCGGTAAAGTTAATTTGAACTAAATTTTTGTATTATATACCAGTTACAGGTGCCTCATATATTTTTAAGACACCTTTTTAAAGGAATTTATATATATACATATATATACATATATATACATATATACATATATACATATATATACATATATATATACATATATATACATATACATATATATACATATTTATATATATATATATATAGTATTATTATAGAGCTGTCAGTCCATTGCTCTACCGTTCTAGAAACCCGTATAAGTTAACCGCAGCATTTGCGTGCTCTTTACGACTGAAATTTCTGATTTTTCTACAAGAAAACTCTACATTTCTATCCAGAACACACCGGTTTATTTCATCACTATTCCACCGAATATAGAGCTATATATTTATCAAAGTTTGGGCATAGAGTTAGCTTAAGCTTTATTCTAATGTTTTGCTTATAGGCTTAGACTTAGTTGTAAGCATATACCCTACGCTGAGGCTTAGAGTCAGGCTTAGAGGGTTAGGAATATGGTTATACTACTGTTCCCGCCGTCAAAGTAGCATTAGATAAAGGCTATATACAGTGAGGCTATACAAGGTTATGTGTATCTCGGAATCTTCTTAAGAAATATGCCAATTAGTTATTCGGTGGTACGAATTACCTGTCGTCCCTTGAGGAACTAATTTTATGTGCGCTGGACTTGCGATACTCAGCGGCGGATCTAGAAAATTCTGACGGGAGGGGTGACACAAGGTATATAACGCAATTTTAATTGTATGCAATATATATGCCAATTTTCTGAGGGAGAAAATTGTACGGACCTTGCTATAAACAAAAAAATTTTCTGACGGGGGGCGTACGTTTTCCCGCACCCTTTTTGGATCCGCCAAGCGGCGATACTTCAAAGTGACTGAGAACATATGCCAAACATATTAGGCCTAAAAAATTACATTGGCATGCGGGGACATTTCATAATCTACAAGCGCCCCCCCCGCCCCAAACTTCTTCAGTTGAGGCCAAAACGGTTTCGAAGATGGACTGATTCTAATGTCCACATCCACTCTCGATGCGAGCCGCCGAAATGATGTACCTGTTCCGCGTTTCAAAATATGTAAATATTTTCTATATAATTTCATTGTATAAAACTAAAATTACATTACTGTATAGACAACCATACTAAAAGTTGTGTCTGTGTGACGAAAAACTAATATTTCAAAAATAGACAATTTCTCTTAGTCATTGAACCAATTTTTGAAATGAAAGAGTCAGTAATCGGCAGGCGGAGGATCGAAGCTTTAATTGAAAATTGACTCTACCATTTTTTAGCCTGCCAAAAACAAGCATACATTTAGCATACAGTAAAAAAGTACGGTTCATTACTTTTGTCAGCCCGCCTCCCGTCAGGAATTTTTGAATCTGACGCTGGGATGGGTATATTTTTTGGGAAAGAAATGCTTTACCATTATGTTTTAATTCAATTATGTAATGAGTTAGGGTAGCGATATACTTCTGGTGACGTCCGGCGCCGTCCGTCACTGTGCGTCACGGTGAGGTAACGTACGGGAGTTACTCATGTGTCATACCGTTTGGTGCGGATGGCGACGCACAGTGCCGTACGGGTGATAGATGGCGCCGTACGGGTGATGGACGGCGCCGTTTGGGAGACGGACAGCACCGTACGGGCGATGAATGGCTGGCGCCGTACGGGCGATGGACGGCGCCGTACAGGCGATGGACGGATGGCGCCGTGCGGGCGATGGACGGCGCTGTACGGGAAACGGACGGCACCGTACGGGTAATGGACGGCGGGCGCCGTACGGGCGATGGACGGCGCCGTACAGGCGATGGATGGCGCCGTACAGGCGATGGACGGCGCCGTACGGGAAACGGACGGCACCGTACGGGTAATGGACGGCGGGCGCCGTACGGGCGATGGACGGCGCCGTACAGGCGATTGACTGCACCGTATGGGCGATGAATGGCTGGCGCCGTACGGGCGATGGACGGCGCCGTACGGGAAACGGACAGCACCGTACGGGTAATAGACGGCGGGCGCCGTACGGGCTATGGATGGCGCCGTACAGGCGATTGACTGCGCCGTATGGGCGATGGGCTGGTGATGAAACGGCGTCGTACAGGTTATGGACGGCGCCGTACGACAATTATATCACAACTCTTTTACTTGGCAATGGCTCTATGACAGCCTAAATTACTACATCAATCAAGTTCAAATCAGCCGGACGACCAAACATCGTTTTGGTGATATGTTATACAATGACACAAGGGTGTGTGAGTCCTGCTGGCACCACGATATGTTTGTCCTACGTGCAAAATTAAACCCAAGAGATCTTGGGCACCTGGGAACCCCGATGAAACCAATCACCCAATCAGCCACGTGAGTTCAATCAATTTTGCGACTTCGGTGTAATTCAGGTTGATTTTACCGTTTATTCACTTCTATTTGGCTTTTCGCTCGCTTCGCTCGCAAGGTTTCTTCCGCTATTATATACTACGACTCTGCGTGTGTGTTCCATTGTTCTTGGAGTAACTGCTGCGTTTCTCGGTTATACTTCGCAGCGGGCTTGCACTGTTTCGGGTGGGCTCGGAAACCCAGCCGCGGCCCTGCAGATTTAGTCTCTGCTGTGCGTCGCACCTATTGCTGGTTAGTAGGCAAGCGGAAGACGAATGCTACGGCTTTGAAGTCCAACGCGATACGGGTGGCACAATATTTCTTGTGCGGCACCATCCGTCATGGTCCGGCATCGTCCGGTATCGTCCGGTGCCGTCCGTCATCGTCCGGCGCGGTCCGTCATCGTCCAGCGCCATTCGTCACCGTCCGTTACCATACGGTATCGGACGCGAGCAATTCGTGTACAATAGACGGACGGTGACGGACGGCGCCGGACGTCATCAATAATATAACGCCACCCTTGATTGAGTGCAATAATTTTGCTGAATTTTTTAAACTTCCCACTGATTGGTTAAAAGTTGCGTAACCAATCACAATCTTATATGATTGGATGCTAGAGCCATTTTAGAATGCGGGGCGGCCGATAGAAAAAAGTTCCAGGTTCTAGCAGTTAGAAGTTTTTATGATGTTTTTAAAAGTTGCATAACCAATCACAATCTTATATGATTGGATGCTACACCCATTTTAGAATGCGGGCGGCCAATAGAAAAAAGTTCCAAGTTCTTGCAGTTAGAAGTTTTTATGATATTTTTAAAAGTTGCATAACCAATCATAATCTTATATGATTGGATGATACACCCATTTTAGAATGCGGGCGGCCGATAGAAAAAAGTTCCAAGTTCTTGCAGTTAGAAGTTTTTATGATATTTTTTATCAGAAAACTATTATAAAACGGTTATAAAACTCTAAAAATAGGAACGCTTGATGGGTTTGGCACGCAATCTTTTTCGGTCTTTTTTGCAACTTGCCTGAAGTACATAGCTACTCTGATCATCAGGCGGCATTTTCAAACGTGTACCAAATAAACGTAGTTGGTGATAGGTCTTGTAACTTTTACACCACTGATTCCATGTCCTCTAATTTTTGCATAATTACATGTAATACTACCTGTTTTAAAGAGCGAGAGGGCTACGAGTTCAGCCCTTCTGGAAAAAATTCGAAACCTGCATTTGCCCAAAAATGGTCAGATTTTGAAAATTTTTGCATATTTGAAGTTCTCATAACCTTCCCTAACAATTATGCGTTGAAATTTGAAGTTTCAAAAAATTCGATGCATGCCCCTACCGTTTGAAACCTTAATTTTTTCTCAAAAACATAGCCAAATTATACTTTCCAAATTGAGTTTACTGGTGTTACTGTTATCGCTATTTCACTACTGATTTGGCTCTTTCAAACCCTTTAACCGAGCGTCAAATCAGTCATTATATTAGATTATAACTCGGGAACCAGTAGACAAAGTGTGAAAAATGTGCACTGTAATTTCCAAAGAGTTAATTAATAATCAATTCATCATGCGAGTTGGTTATTTCTGAATTAATATCAGTAAACATTAACTCACTCTGAGTTGAACTGATTTTCAGTTGAATTGACTTTGGGTGAGTTGATTAATTAACTCAGAATGAATTGAACTCACTGAAAGTTACAGTGTGGTTCCATTGGAATCAGCTCAGTAAAATCTGTGTCCCTGATGGGAACACAAGGCCAAAAAATCGATTTTTGTATAATTAAAATTTCAACGCGGAACAATTAGGGGGAATTATGAGAAGCTCAGATATGCAAAAATGTTCAAAATCCACACCATTTTTTGGCAAACGCCGGCTGGCGGACAGTCAGAGGAAAGTAAAACGGTCAAAAAGTGGAGCTGGTGACGGATCTGCTATTGACATTTATTTTAAATACGTAAATCAATTTGGGGACATTTAGGTTGCTCAATCGTGTTTTTCAAAGATATGAATATCACTTCAGTGCATCGATAATACTGTAGTAAACCGAATACAAGTGGGGTAATAAAAAGGTGGTTCACATTTGAGTCCCAATCAATAGTAGTCTGTATCCCTAATAAGAGTTCGTTCATGGATAGGTTCTATAAGTCCTAGTTGATAAAAAAACCAAAGCAGAAGATTGACATAAACTGCTCAAATATGTAACAATTGTCATGTTGAATGTCATATGATACTATAATTTGAAATTTGAATTTTTGAATTATGACACTGGGTTTCTAATTGATTTTGTGTCGGAAATGGCTGTGCAGACGTGTATTTGGTATTTTAAGCACATCTGTGCCTCTGCCGTCCGACTTTCCATTAGTCTATTAGCAACCGAAGATTACGCTGTCCCGCTGAATATCATATGATATTCGTTCTAATTTTGGAATATATGATATTCGCATAAATGTTCGTTAGTATCAATCACGTGACATATACGAATATCATATTATATTCGCATAAATGCTCATTAGTATCACGTGACATAAACGAATATCATATGATATTCGCATAAATGTTCGTTATTATCACGTGACATACTGTCTCTTGTACACATTGATTTTCTGGGATCGGTGGTTTGTAAGTAAATGTCATATGACATTCGAATTTTATCTCTTCATCTGACATCAGTGCTCGAATTTTAACGTTGACGTCGAATCAACATGGAACAAACCATGTTCCGCCTACCCGGATTATAACGTGAACCCCGCATGAGTTAGGACTATCAGAACTCAGAATTTAGAGTTGATCTAATTCATTCTGAGTTAACTAACCAACTCACCAAAGTGATAATCAACTCAGCTCAGAGTGACTCAATGTTTACTGACATAAATTCAGAAATAACTAATGCGCTTAGCTGAACTAAATAATCAACTCAATGGAATTTACTGGGAAAGAATATAAAACAAAGGTGTCAGGTTCAACTTAACATGGATTGAATTAAAAATAAATAACAGTCCGTAACCGAATAACAAAGTAAATAACCGCTGAAGAGGAAAAATAAATATGAGTCCCTTTTTATTCGGGTCTCTACGGTACAGGCCTGTCCACAACTGTGTCACTGTTGTATAAACATAATGAACCGCTTGCCAATATCAACAGCGCTACGTCCCATAGATCCAATCTTACCCATAGCCAAGTGGGTTCAGGACTGTTTAGCATTCTTGAATAAGGAGTCTGAAATGTTTTCGCTGTACTAAAACTTACAGTTTCCGCTAAAGAATGACCGCTGAAACTTTCGTATCCACCCGGTATCGATTTTGAATTGTCTACCAGTTTGTATTTTTATACACACGAACCGCAATATTTAAAACACGGCAAATGTTTAATAGAGTTCATTGCGGACTTTGATAGCCAAAATTGCAATGATTACAGCTATAACTACGCCCAAAGGAATATAATCGCAGGTCGTGAACACAAAAGAAAATCGGTTTAAACTTTTTGGCCCATGTAAAGAACAGGGGCGGAACGTTTTTCTGTGGGGCTGCAATAGAATAAGCTTAAGCTTTTAGTCTTTTTTTGCTTGGCTTAGGCTGTAGCTTAGGCTTATGAATAAACTCACTCTTAGACTTAGGCTTAGGCTTACGCTTAGACTTATGAATAAGGTTATAATACTGTTCCGCCCCTGTTCTTTACATTGGCCAACTTTTTTAACCACATATTCCGTTTATTGAGATTTGGGTCCATATTCTCAAATATGTATAGCAACTATCATCAGTTAGTAAAAAGTTTTCAATGACACTAACAGATACATATGTTGAACTCAAAATTGGTACACAATTAGAGCAGATCGTTTGCGAAAAATAGTGCTAAATTTTGACCTCCAGCATTTACTGTTTCGAAAGTTACAAGACCTTTCATCAATTGGTGATAGGTACTACACATATTTGAGAATACGGGGCAAACGATCAAACAACTACAAACAAACCTAATATTAATGCATGACCGGTGTCGAAACCAAACCCAGTCAAAACTTGACCCCCCCCCCCAATCCTATAAACCAATCAGGGTTGTACGAAATAGTCCCTAATACATATACGAGGGTGGCACCGATTTAATATCTTGCTTTGGATTGTCATAGCTTCAAAGAAACACTTCAACCAGTCAGCTGCAGTGAGCACAAAACATTTATTCGGCTCGCCGAAAAGGTATTCGATTAGTTTGAAAGCTTATAAAATTGACCAATTTGATCTCATATATTTACAGTTTCTGAACGATATATATCCACCGGTACACGTTCCGCTGAAGGTACACGTCCCTCCTTGTATTATATCGGCATTGACCACCTTATCCATTGTGGACGATTAAAGGAGTATCATTAGGGGTGGGAGGGGTTATAATGGCGACTATACTTTGGTTACGTAAACCGAGTGGCAGGACCGTAGCCAGCTCACATAGCTAGGAGTGCGGGCTAAACAACGTCTCAGTAGGGGAATACAAGGGTTTTCGTTGACTTACAAACAAGGTTGAAAATTTTCTATGGGGAACCAAAATTTTTCCACGAGGGGGCCGCAGTGTATGAAAAATGAAATGGCGCAAATATACAAAGATTTTTTGTTAAACTCGAAACAACGTATAAGAAGTTGCTTTTGCGTAATTTTAGCGTCAAACACAACAATAAAAACTGTAAGAAATCGAGGTGGTTGCGCTTTTAGCAAACGCAGCTGTCAATTCGCTAAAACTGCTGATGCTAAAAACGGTGCCTATCGTGTAATAACGACCCAGATATACGCACAGATCAATAACGAAATTTCGAGACATTAAAGGATAAGCATTAGGCAACGAATCGTTTACTCGAACCGCTCGCAGCGGACTGCCATATAACCCACGCCGTTCGACCCTGCGTAGGGTTTCAAACCCCCCCAAAAAATATCCAAACAATAAATCAGAACGGTGCAGAGATCGAGCCAATTCACATGGGATAAGCTATAAAAAAGCTCAACTTCAATACACAACTCACAAACATTGGATATATGGGCGCAGTTGTAAAAGAATTATTATTATTTGCCCAACTGAGGTACACACATCTAAGCTAAAAACACATAAAATAAAGACACACACACAGGGTATTTTGGTCTATTGCTAACAGATGGCGGGTTGGCTGGTTCGCTTTTTTTGGTTTCATGATATAATGCCACGGTCAAGGTTGTCATAGATCAGGGTGTCGTAATGTGTCGTCCGTTGTATCGTGTGCCCTGTGTGTGTGGAGTTTGGCGACGCCTCTATTTGCCACTCGACGACGGAGTTTGGTAAAACGCTACAAACGAGAGAAATTGACAACATAAAAAATTAATCAAAAGCGAAATTGAAACAATTTTTGACCCCGACGAATGTTAACGACCGAAAAACTGCCAAAATACTGGTTGTTCTTAAAATGGGCTGGTAGTTAACAGGTCTTTTCGGTTATCCGCTCTCCAGCGGGCGTTTACTCAAAAATGGTTGGATTTTGAATATAAATTAGGATTCGTTCGCCAAAACATCGGCAATTTGACGCAACAGACATTATGCCTGAGATACTTACAGTTCGATTTCATCACGGCTACAGTGGACACTCGCAACACAACCCGTTTGGTAAATGCAATCAAACAGGTAAGTATTATACATCAGCGCATACTGACTCGTATAGCGGAACTCATTTCGGGCAGGATGGGTAAGAAAACCCAATATATTTTTACAGGTTTCGCACCGATTTATCGCGCAGTTAGCCAAGTTGTTTGCTAAATTAATATATTTTTATAACCAGCATTTTTTCGGTTTTTTTCCACTTTTATTCGACAGAACCTAAAATAGTCGTTTCTCCGTTGCATTTTTCCCGTATAAACATTTGCAACAATTATTAAATACTAAACATTAATACGTAATTTCGCGAGCGCAGTTTTGTAACAGTAGATTAAGCGTATTCCTAAGCGTAACCTAAGCCTAAGCGTTGCAAAAATGTATTCCTTAGCATTTGCCTAAGGCTAAGCAAAAAATGCTATCTACAATCTAAACCCAATTTTTTATAGACCAACCAGAAACCTGGACGCCGCTTAAAGTAACATGGACCATATACTCAATTGGGAGATGTTAAACAATTTTGACTCAATGTTCTCTCCCAGGCTTTTATCTCTCTGATATCTTGTATTTTTTTAATTATTCTCTGTTTGTCTCGTTTTGTCTCTCTCGTGGGACAAATTTAATTATCATAATTCTTCCCTGAAGACATTTACACAAACCCTGTCTAAAATAAGTACCAAGTACCTTTTGAGGAAAATGTGCTTCTGACACTGCGCCAAATGAACAAACGGCCTAATCTTGAATGTGGTCCAGGTGTTTTATGCTTGAAAACGCTGTTTTACGAGTAGTTTTACCGCGTCAAAGTCGAATGCTGCTAAAATTAATTACATAGCTAATACATCATTATAGTTGGTATGAAGGGCGAAAAATGCAAGAATTTTGCTGTGAGTTTGACATATATTGCGTTTAAAATAACATAATTTTAGAATAATTAAATCCGGTCAAGTATCGCTGCCGCTTTGAGTAAAAATAATTCTACCCACGAGCGATTCAGGGGAGGGGGCGGAGGGACGTACGATTCGCTGTCAGAACATTTTTTGTGATAAAATGGTAAGGTTTTTTTTACATTACAATTTTCTCGCCTCAGAGAATATTTACATATTTATAGGAATACACCCCCCGATACACACGTCAATAACACCA
This sequence comes from Enoplolaimus lenunculus, assembly GCA_030248215.1. Lineage (NCBI taxonomy): Eukaryota > Metazoa > Nematoda > Enoplea > Enoplida > Thoracostomopsidae > Enoplolaimus > Enoplolaimus lenunculus. The sequence goes on from JASANG010002990.1 coordinate 11,701, forward strand.
CAAACAACAAAAAAAAACAACAACAAAAAAAACAAAAAAAAAAAAAAACAAACAAAAAAAACAAACAAAAAAAAAAAAAAAAACACCACAAAAACACACACAAACAAAAACACAAACACAAAAAAACAAAAAAAAAAAACCACAGAAACAAAACAACAAACAAAAAAAAAAAAAACAAAAAAAAAAACCAAAACAACAAAACTCCCAAATCAACACCGTCGTTTGTGTCTATAAAAATTGGGTTTAGATTCTAGATAGCATTTTTTGCTTAGCCTTAGGCAATGTAGGAATCATTTTTGCACGCTTAGGTTAGGTTACGCTTAGGAATACGCTTAATTTACTGTTACAAAACTGCGCTCGCGAAATTACGTATTAATGTTTAGTATTTATAATTGTTGCAATGTTTATACGGGAAAAATGCAACGGAGAAACGACTATTTTAGGTTCTCTCGAAATAGAAAGTGAAAAAACGAAAAATGCTGGTTATAAAAATATATTATTTAGCAAACAACTTGGCTAACTGCGCGATAAATCGGTGCGAAACCTGTAATATATTGGGTTTTCTTACCCTCCTGCCCGAAATATTCCGCTATACGAGCAGTATGCGCTGATGTATATACTTACTGTTTGATTGCATTTACCAAACGGGTTGTGTCAAGTGTCCACTGTAGCCGTGATGAAAATCGAACTGTAATATCTCAGGCATAATGTCTGTTGCGTCAAATTGCCGATGTTTTGGCGAAACGAATCCTAATTTATATTCAAAATCAACCATTTTTGAGTAAACGCCCGCTGGAGAGCGGATAACCGAAAAGACCTGTTAACTACCAGCCCATTTTAAGAACAACCAGTATTTTGGCAGTTTTTCGGTCGTTAACATTCGTCGGGGTCAAAAATTGTTTCAATTTCGCTTTTGATTAATTTTTTATGTTGTCAATTTCTCTCGTTTGTAGCGTTTTACCAAACTCCGTCGTCGAGTGGCAAATAGAGGCGTCGCCAAACTCCACACACACAGGGCACACGATACAACGGACGACACATTACGACACCCTGATCTATGACAACCTTGACCGTGGCATTATATCATGAAACCAAAAAAAGCGAACCAGCCAACCCGCCATCTGTTAGCAATAGACCAAAATACCCTGTGTGTGTGTCTTTATTTTATGTGTTTTTAGCTTAGATGTGTGTACCTCAGTTGGGCAAATAATAATAATTCTTTTACAACTGCGCCCATATATCCAATGTTTGTGAGTTGTGTATTGAAGTTGAGCTTTTTTATAGCTTATCCCATGTGAATTGGCCGATCTCTGCACCGTTCTGATTTATTGTTTGGATATTTTTGGGGGGTTTGAAACCGTACGCAGGGTCGAACGGCGTGGGTTATATGGCAGTCCGCTGCGAGCGGTTCGAGTAACGATTCGTTGCCTAATGCTTATCCTTTAATGTCTCGAAATTTCGTTATTGATCTGTGCGTATATCTGGGTCGTTATTACACGATAGGCACCGTTTTTAGCATCAGCAGTTTTAGCGAATTGACAGCTACGTTTGCTAAAAGCGCAACCACCTCGATTTCTTACAGTTTTTATTGTTGTGTTTGACGCTAAAATTACGCAAAAGCAACTTCTTATACGTTGTTTCGAGTTTAACAAAAAATCTTTGTATATTTTCGCCATTTCATTTTTCATACACTTCGGCCCCCTCGTGGAAAAAATTTCCCTTCCCATAGAAAATTTTCAACCTTGTTTGTAAGTCAACGAAAACCCTTGTATTCCCCTCCTGAGACGTTGTTTAGCCGCACTCCTAGCTATGTGAGCTGGCTACGGTCCTGCCACTCGGTTTACGTAACCAAAAAAGTATAGTCGCCATTATAACCCCTCCTTCCCTTAATGATACTCCTTTAATCGTCCACAACTGGATAAGGTGGTCAACGCCGATATAATACAAGGAGGGACGTGTACCTTCAGCGGAACGTGTACCGGTGGATATATATCGTTCAGAAACTGTAAATATATGAGATCAAATTGGTCAATTTTATAAGCTTTCAAACTAATCGAATACCTTTTCGGCGAGCCGAATAAATGTTTTGTGCTCACTGCAGCTGACTGGTTGAAGTGTTTCTTTGAAGCTATGACAATCCAAAGCAAGATATTAAATCAGTGCCACCCTCGTATATGTATTAGGGACTATTTCGTACAACCCTGATTGGTTTATAGGATTGGGGGGGGGGGTCAAGTTTTGACTGGGTTTGGTTTCGACACCGGTCATGCATTAATATTAGGTTTGTTTGTAGTTGTTTGATCGTTTGCCCCGTATTCTCAAATATGTGTAGTACCTATCACCAATTGATGAAAGGTCTTGTAACTTTCGAACCAGTAAATGCTGGGGGTCAAAATTTAGCACTGTTTTTCGCATATGATCTGCTCTAATTGTGTACCAATTTTGAGTTCAACAATTGTATCTGTTAGTGTCATTGAAAACTTTCTACTAACTGATGATAGTTGCTATACACATTTGATAATATGGACCCAAATCTCAATAAACGGAATATGTGGTTAAAAAAGTTGGCCAATGTAAAGAACAGGGGCGGAACAGTATCATAACCTTATTCATAAGTCTAAGCGTAAGCCTAAGTCTAAGAATGAGTTTATCCATAAGCCTAAGCTACAGCCTAAGCCAAGCAAAAAAAGACTAAAAAATTTAACCTTATTCTATTGCAGCCAAACAGAAAAACGTTCCGCCCCTGTTCTTTACATGGGCCAAAAAGTTTAAACCGATTTTCTTTTGTGTTCACGACCTGCGATTATATTCCTTTGGGCGTAGTTATAGCTGTAATCATTGCAATTTTGGCTATCAAAGTCCGCAATGAACTCTATTAAACATTTGCCGTGTTTTAAATATTGCGGTTCGTGTGTATAAAAATACAAACTGGTAGACAATTCAAAATCGATACCGGGTGGATACGAAAGTTTCAGCGGTCATTCTTTAGCGGAAACTGTAAGTTTTAGTACAGCGAAAACATTTCAGACGCCTTATTCAAGAATGCTAAACAGTCCTGAACCCACTTGGCTATGGGTAAGATTGGATCTATGGGACGTAGCGCTGTTGATATTGGCAAGCGGTTCATTATGTTTATACAACAGTGACACAGTTGTGGACAGGCCTGTACCGTAGAGACCCGAATAAAAAGGGACTCATATTTATTTTTCCTCTTCAGCGGTTATTTACTTTGTTATTCGGTTACGGACTGTTATTTATTTTAAATTCAATCCATGTTAAGTTGAACCTGACACCTTTGTTTTATATTCTTTCCCAGTAAATTCCATTGAGTTGATTATTTAGTTCAGCTAAGCGCATTAGTTATTTCTGAATTTATGTCAGTAAACATTAAGTCACTTTGAGCTGAGTTGATTATCACTTTGGTGAGTTGGTTAGTTAACTCAGAATGAATTAGATCAACTCTAAATTCTGAGTTCTGATAGTCCTAACTCATGCGGGGTTCACGTTATAATCCGGGTAGGCGGAACATGGTTTGTTCCATGTTGATTCGACGTCAACGTTAAAATTCGAGCACTGATGTCAGATGAAGAGATAAAATTCGAATGTCATATGACATTTACTTACAAACCACCGATCCCAGAAAATCAATGTGTACAAGAGACAGTATGTCACGTGATACTAACGAACATTTATGCGAATATCATATGATATTCGTTTATGTCACGTGATACTAATGAGCATTTATGCGAATATAATATGATATTCGTATATGTCACGTGATTGATACTAACGAACATTTATGCGAATATCATATATTCCAAAATTAGAACGAACATCATATGATATTCAGCGGGACAGCGTAATCTTCGGTTGCTAATAGACTAATGGAAAGTCGGACGGCAGAGGCACAGATGTGCTTAAAATACCAAATACACGTCTGCACAGCCATTTCCGACACAAAATCAATTAGAAACCCAGTGTCATAATTCAAAAATTCAAATTTCAAATTATAGTATCATATGACATTCAACATGACAATTGTTACATATTTGAGCAGTTTATGTCAATCTTCTGCTTTGGTTTTTTTATCAACTAGGACTTATAGAACCTATCCATGAACGAACTCTTATTAGGGATACAGACTACTATTGATTGGGACTCAAATGTGAACCACCTTTTTATTACCCCACTTGTATTCGGTTTACTACAGTATTATCGATGCACTGAAGTGATATTCATATCTTTCAAAAACACGATTGAGCAACCTAAATGTCCCCAAATTGATTTACGTATTTAAAATAAATGTCAATAGCAGATCCGTCACCAGCTCCACTTTTTGACCGTTTTACTTTCCTTTGAGTGTCCGCCAGCCGGCGTTTGCCAAAAAATGGTGTGGATTTTGAACATTTTTGCATATCTGAGCTTCTCATAATTCCCCCTAATTGTTCCGCGTTGGAATTTTAATTATACAAAAATCGATTTTTTTGGCCTTATGTTCCAATCAGGGACACAGACTTTACTGAGCTGATTCCAATGGTATCACACTGTAACTTTCAGTGAGTTCAATTCATTCTGAGTTAATTAATCAACTCACCCAAAGTCAATTCAACTGAAAATCAGTTCAACTCAGAGTGAGTTAATGTTTACTGATATTAATTCAGAAATAACCAACTCGCATGATGAATTGATTATTAATTAATTGAAAGGGCCAAATCAGTAGTCAAATAGCGATAACAGTAACACCAGTAAACTCAATTTGGAAAGTATAATTTGCCTATGTTTTTGAGAAAAAATTTAGGTTTCAAACGGTATGGGCGTCGAATTTTTTGAAACTTCAAATTTCAACGCATAATTGTTAGGGAAGGTTATGAGAAGTTCAAATATGCAAAAATTTTCAAAATCTGCCCATTTTTGGGCAAACGCAGGTTTCGAAAATTTTCCAGAAGGGCTGAACTCGTAGCCCTCTCTCTCTCTAAAACAGCTAGTATTATATGTAATTATGCAAAAATCAGAGGACTTGGAATCAGTGGTTTAAAAGTTACAATACCTATCACCAACTACGTTTATTTGGTACACGTTTGAAAATGCCGCTTGATGTTCAAAGTAGCTATGTACTTCAGGCAAGTTGCAAAAAAGACCGAAAAAGATTGCGTGCCAAACCCATCAAGCGTTCCTATTTTTAGAGTTTTATAACCGTTTTATAATAGTTTTCTGATAAAAAATATGATAAAAACTTCTAACTGCAAGAACTTGGAACTTTTTTCTATTGGCCGCCCGCATTCTAAAATGGGTGTATCATCCAATCATATAAGATTATGATTGGTTATGCAACTTTTAAAAATATAAAAACTTCTAACTGCAAGAACTTGGAACTTTTTTCTATTGGCCGCCCGCATTCTAAAATGGGTGTAGCATCCAATCATATAAGATTGTGATTGGTTATGCAACTTTTAAAAATATCATAAAAACTTCTAACTGCTAGAACCTGGAACTTTTTTCTATCGGCCGCCCCGCATTCTAAAATGGGTGTAGCATCCAATCATATAAGATTGTGATTGGTTATGCAACTTTTAACCAATCAGTGGGAAGTTTAAAAAAATTCAGCAAAATTATTGCACTCAATCAAGGGTGGCGTTATATTATTGATGACGTCCGGCGCCGTCCGTCACCGTCCGTCTATTGTACACGAATTACTCGCGTCCGATACCGTATGGTAACTGACGGTGACACATGGCGCTGGACGATGACGGACGGCACCGGACCATGACGGATGGAGCCGCACAACAAATATTGTGCCACCCATATCGCGTTGTGGGACTTCAAAGCCGTCGCATTTGTCTTCCGCTTGCCTACTAACCGGTAGGGGCTACGCACAGTGAAGACTAAATCTGCAGGGCCGCGGCTGGGTTTCCGAGCCCACCCGAACAACCAGTGCGAGCCCGCTGCGAAGTATAACCGAGAAACGCAGCAGTTACTCCAAGAACAATTTAACACACACGCAGAGTCGTAGTATATAATAGCGGAAGAAACCTTGCGAGCGAAAAGCCAAATAGAAGTGAATAAACGGTAAAATCAACCTGAATTACACCGAAGTCGCAAAATTGATTGAACTCACGTGGCTGATTGGGTGATTGGTTTCATCGGGGTTCCCAGGTGCCCAAGATCTCTTGGGTTTAATTTTGCACGTAGGACAAACATATCGTGGTGCCAGCAGGACTCACACACCCTTGTGTCATTGTATAACATATCACCAAAACGATGTTTGGTCGTCCGGCTGATTTGAACTTGATTGATGTAGTAATTTAGGCTGTCATACAGCCATTGCCAAGTAAAAGAGTTGTGATATAATTGTCGTACGGCGCCGTCCATAACCTGTACGACGCCGTTTCATCGCCAGCCCATCGCCCATACGGCGCAGTCAATCGCCTGTACAGCGCCATCCATAGCCCGTACGGCGCCCGCCGTCTATTACCCGTACGGTGCTGTCCGTTTCCCGTACGGCGCCGTCCATCGCCCGTACGGCGCCAGCCGTTCATCGCCCATACGGTGCAGTCAATCGCCTGTACGGCGCCGTCCATCGCCCGTACGGCGCCCGCCGTCCATTACCCGTACGGTGCCGTCCGTTTCCCGTACAGCGCCGTCCATCGCCCGCACGGCGCCATCCGTCCATCGCCTGTACGGCGCCGTCCATCGCCCGTACGGCGCCAGCCATTCATCGCCCGTACGGTGCTGTCCGTCTCCCAAACGGCGCCGTCCATCACCCGTACGGCGCCGTCTATCACCCGTACGGCACTGTGCGTCGCCATCCGCACCATACGATATGACACATGAGTAATTCCCGTACCTTACTGCACCGTGACACACAGTGACGGACGTCATCAGAAGTATATCACTACCCTAACTCATTACATAATGAAATTTACAACATAATGGTAAAGCATTTTTCCCCAATAAATATTCCCATCCCAGCGTCAGATTCAAAAATTCCTGACGGGAGGCGAGCTGACAAACGTAATGAAACATAATTTTTTACTGTATGCTAAATGTATGCCTGTTTTTGGCAGGCTAAAAAATGGTAAAGTAGAATCAATTTTCAATTAAAGCTTCGATCCTCCGCCTACCGATTATTGATTCTTTCATTTCAAGAATTGGTTCTATGACTAAGAGAAATTGTCTATTTTTGAAATAGAAGTTTTTCGTCAAACAGACACAACTTTTAGTACGGTTGTCTATACAGCAATCTAATTTTAGTTTTATACAATGAAATTATATAGAAAATATTTACATATTTTGAAACGCGGAACAGGTACATCATTTCGGCGGCTCGCATCGAGAGTGGATGTGGACATTAGAATCAGTCCACCGGTGTGTTCTGGATAGAAATGTAGAGTTTTCTTGTAGAAAAATCAGAAATTTCAGTCGTAAAGAGCACGCAAATGCTGCGGTTAACTTATACGGGTTTCTAGAACGGTAGAGCAATGGACTGACAGCTCTATAATAATACTTTATTTTTATATATATATATATATATATATATATATATATATATATATATATATATATATGTATATACATATATACATATATACATATATATACATATATATGTATATATATGTATGTATATATATATGTATATATATGTATATATGTATATATGTATATATATGTATATATATGTATATATAAATTCCTTTAAAAAGGTGTCTTAAAAATATATGAGGCACCTGTAACTGGTATATAATACAAAAATTTAGTTCAAATTAACTTTACCGCCTTCTACAGTAGAAAATAGGGTGACAAGTATAGACTGGCATACTTAGGTGTAGGCTTTGGCTTACGCTTCTGTTTCGTAATGAACAAGCTTTTAACAAACATGGACCAAATTGTTTCTTGTAAATTTAATCGCCAGTATCAGGTTGGTTACCTCAGACTAAAGTCTTTGCTACCCATCCGTGGCGAGTACCCCTTATGGTCTGCGTTGTCCCTTCATACCCCTGGATCTAGAATTTGAAACCACCAAATGTTATGCCCACGAAATACTAAACCCAGGGGTCACACATCTGATAATAGCAGCACGTAAATGAACCAAAGACACA
>JASANG010001010.1:0-19809 GCA_030248215.1 Enoplolaimus lenunculus
ACAATCCTGTCACGCTCAATTCTTGTTTGAAAAATACGCAAATTACAAAAAAATACTGTACACGGTATTTCAGTTTCCTTTTTCATATTATACAGATTGTTTATTTCCCACTGTTAGGCACAATACCCCAGTAACATCCCCGGGATAACTCTAATATACACATTTTTAACTTCTCCAATAGAGTATTATGAGATCAAGGTTAGCAATCTAATCCTGGTTTTCAACATAATATTTTCAGTGTGTCAATGAATAATTAAATTGATTAAGTTAACTTGAAGAATTAATTTTAAAAACAACGGATAAAAGATAAATAGCATCAGAGAACCGCAACTAGCATAAAATATTAATGCCAAGAAGATTTATAAAAAATATCTGAAGAAATCAAAACAAATAAATATTGTAGGACGTCATCTGATGGATCATCCGCTGCGAACGATTTCGTACGTTGCGAACATTAACAAACTTGTGGTGCTTATGGCACGTCGAATATCGCAACCTGCAGCGGCGGGGACAACAGCAACTGAAGGCAACGGGGCAGGAAACAATAGCAGTGGCAACACAGGAGATGACAACAACGACGTAACGGCGATTCGGAAAACACCGAAAATCATTTGCCACATTTTTTAAATCTGAAGAGGTATTTTAAGTTTTGGTTTTTGAGTTTCAAAGTTTTACATGTTTAAATTTTACGCTTCTGAACATACTGACCTGTTATTTAACCGTATTACTGAAAATTCTTTCATGACTTACGCAAGTGATACATGTATATAAAAAATGTACTAGATTTAATTGCTGCACTTATTCATGTTTTACCGAAGATGCATCTAACCCGAGGTTTAAGTTGATGCAGTATTACACCAGCAACAGTTTGGCAAAGTAAAATTATGAAAATTGCTCCTAAATGTGTATGTTGTACTAAGGCTCAATTCATTGTTCAATCAATCGGTCAAGCATTTCAAGATTGCCTGTATCGAATTCTTGCGACAAAATGGCATCGAAGACCCGGCTTATTTGCGTGAACTCGACTACCAAGAAGTACTCAATTCACAGGAAATATTTGGTGACGAATTGGAAATGTGTTCGGAAAAAGGAGAGCTTCAAAAGGACATGAGTCGTGCTGCTGACAATGTTATTGTTTTTGAGAAAATTAGCATTGTTTCAATGTGCCAGGAGGGCGTTTTTATGTTACAAACTGAGGCCGTGTCTAAAAATCCTTGTGCAAAACTTTCAAAGGAGATTTTGACCACTGTCCCCTGCTACGTCTTTGCGTGTCAAGTCTGGCGTTTGGCGGTTTAATAAATTCCAGCTCCAAAGTCACGCTGTGTCTTCCAGTTGTACTGTAATGTATTTAGTTTACGTAAAATTGATATTGCATTTTGTTCGCATGTATTTTTTCAGGTAGTCATTCCGAAAGCAAAGGGGAATTGCTTGGCATTGTGATTGTTGAATCAGGCTGGGGTTAGATGGTTTCCGACGGTCGTTATCGCTAATTTGGCTCCAAACTGCCCCGCCGCACGCTCAAATCAGCTTAATATTGGCGACCAAATAACTACCGTTAACGGGATTAGCTTGGTAGGCTTGCCGCTTACCGCGTGCCAGACGCATATTAAAGTACGTTCTGTTGCGTGATGCAATATTACTCATAAGGATTTATAACGCTTGGATTTAATCCGTGAAATTCGATAGGTTTGAAAATTTTGGCGCCTATGTTACTTTAAAGAGCGTAGCGTTTTTCTGCGGGATTGTTCTGTTTTTTGCTTCAGTGTGAACGCCGTTCACTATGTAGCAGTTGTGACCACGTAAGACTGATTTCATTAATTTGTTTTGTTGTCTTTAGAGTGTTCGCCATTTAACTGCAGTCAAATTAACTGTTGTTCATACTCCCCCAGTGGTCGAAGTTCGAATCAAACGACCAGATACAAAGTATCAACTCGGGTTCAGTGTACAAAATGGTGTTGTAAGTGCGACCAGTATAATTTTATTATTGGAGGTTTAAAAATGTTGCTCGCTAATGCTTGTCAAACATGTATAAGAGCTCAGACCTGCAAATCTTAAGATAGTATCGTTTTGCTTTAGCTTGGAAAAGAGATTTATTAGAATTATGAAAGCTAAAAATTAATTAATAATGTTAGTAATTTTGCAGATATATGCTCTCTTCTTCGTGGTGGCATTGCTGAACGTAATGCGTTCGCGTCTGCCATTGAATCATTGGTTTAGCTTGGAAAAGAGATTTATTAGAATAATTAAAACTAAAAATTAACTGATAATGTTAGTAATTTTGCAGATATATGCTCTCTTCTTCGTGGTGGCATTGCTGAACGTAATGCGTTCGCGTCGGCCATCGAATCATTGGTTTAGCTTGGAAAAGAGATTTATTAGAATAATTAAAACTAAAAATTAACTGATAATGTTAGTAATTTTGCAGATATGCTCTCTTCTTCGTGGTGGCATCGCTGAACGTGGTGGCGTTCGCGTCGGCCATCGAATCATTGAAATCAACGGAATGAGCGTTGTTGCAGTAGCGCATGAGAAAATTGTAACAATGCTGGCGACTGCTATCGGTGAAGTAGGTTTTGCTACTGCTATGTTTGAAATTAATGTAATATTTGACCTGGCATGTTTGGATACTAGTAAACTTTTCACACTGTACTGTTGTTTCGTGGTCTTATTGTGTTAAGCTAGCTTTGGACAAAATGTACATTGCAACAAACGGTCTTTTGTTTGGCAATCTTCGAGTGCAAAATTTCTTTGTTTAATTGAAAACATGCTATACAGACGGCAGTTAACATGTTAAATTTAACCTTGTCGATTGTGATTATTTCAGATACAAATGAAAACTATGCCAACATCGATGTTTCGTTTATTAACTGGCCAAGAAATTCCGACATATATTTAGAACGCACGACGCGCGTTGCTGGAAACGGAAAAGATGTATATTTCCGTCAAAATATATTTTCAGCGCTACAAAATGTAAAACGTTTTTGTCAATTTCAAGCCGTATGAGGTTTGTGTTTGCTGTAGCTGTGGTTGGTAGATTCGAGTGGCATGTTATCATCGACTCTTGGTAAATATCAACTTAGTCATTTTTTGGCCTTAATATTGTAATATTTATTAGAATAATATTTGGCACTTCATGATGGCATTGGGTCCTTGTGGCTTGTCATGCAGAAACAAATAATTGATGCTGTATACTAACAATATACTAACTGTAATGCAGTTCTTGAACACTGAATGGGAAATGCACTGACGTCATCATCGATGCGCGTATGATGGTCTTTTTTGATTGGTTGATTCAAGATTTATTGTGATCATCAGTATGTTTGATTGGATAATAATTATTTATTGTTGTTGTTGTATTATGTTTGATGGTGCAGTCGGTACACATGGATTTCTACATAATGTGGAGGGTATTCGAAAAATAAATCATGTGAACTGACATTAGGGTAATTAATAACTATGGCTTAATTTAGCAAAAACTGGCAGTTTAAGTGATTTTGTAACGACACCCTCGATGCTTTGCCTGCGTAGGAATCACACAACAAACAACCAAAGAAACATACAAAACAAACAACGCTGATTGGTTGTGTATGTATATGTTGGTGTCAAGCTGTATTCGAACATTGTTCTGTCTGACGGCTATTTGGCCTTTTTTGCAGTTCTAGGGTTTAGTCCGGTATATAAATCTCAACTCTATGTTACAACTATTATCAGTTAGTGGCTTAAGATATGTAATAATGAAGCTTTTACGCAACAAATCGTAATGTCATGCAAAATGGTAATTATATTTTTGCTTATAGTTTATTAATAAGCTTAAACTTGATTGTCGCCGTGATTGGTTTGCATAAATTAAATTATTGCTATATACGTCATATGTATGTAATAATCTGTGCAAAGTCAAAAATCAATAATATAATCGTATTTACATTATTTGTTTATTCAATTATGTACGTCATTATTTTTAGGGCTGGGTGGAAAATGTGGAAATTTTTGTTTAGTGCGAGCCGCACACGACTGTTAAATATTAATAGAGTTAAATGTTTCTTTCGTCAAAGACATATGTGATGCAATCAGGAGCTGTCGCTTCGATTTTAGAAATTTGGTGCGTTTTATAAACTTGTCGAAAGCAAGAATCTTTGTGCCAACAATTAAGCAGTTTCTGTAAGTCATCATTTATATATTCTGCAACAGATTTTTAGCTAAAAGTTGTTGATCTATTTCAGTATCTCAAAATAAATTTTGCTCAAATAATATTAGCGTTTGTTGTTGTAGTGGTAAAAACATCAGCTTTAATGCGGAATTTTGTATGTGTTTTAAGTTGTAGTTGTTTAATATTCGATTTCAATAACGATCCAGTTTAATTTGGAAACTGTTGTTGGTTGGTGTGGACATCCTGGCCAGCGTAATATTGCAAATACGTATTCTTCGGAACAGAATTGATAATTTGTTTCTTTTGAATCTCTGTGTAAGCCCGAAAGCTCCGTCAGTGTTTATTGTTTTGTTTATCTATCTGGTGTATTTAGTAAGGATAGGTCTGCGACGAAAATTAGTGTTTGTAGTGACTGACCAAAGTGATATATCCGTCTTTTTCAAGGGCGATTTGTGGCTGTGGTTTTTTGAGGAGAACAATTTGTACCGGTACTTTTGCAGTTTTATTCAGTGCGTTCTTCGAAGGTATATCGTGGTTTAGCGTAAAAACTTACATCTGCCAATAATTGCTGGTTAACTAATGAAATCAAACTAAAAACCATGTAAAATTTTAAATGGCATTGTGTAATTTTCAAGATCGCTCTTTTTCATTGTGACAATTTACAGGGGCTATGGGTATTGCACTACAAGCTCAACTGAATTTGAATACAACGTTTATATGTTATAGTTTGTCGTAAATTAATTATATATTGCTAACATTATACTATATTTATACACATATTGCATGCTCTTAGTGCCAATTATGATTCTGTCGTCGGTTGTTTTATTTCTGTCGCCTCGATTTAACGCATGTTTTTGTCGTAATAATAGCGCATATTGACGAGTATTTTCTGGATACGCAATTTCTTTTGGTGTTAGGCCCGATGGAAGAAGTATGCTGGTAGTTTGTGGTAATTTTGAAATCGTAGTTCAGACTAGTTATTGAATGTAATATAACTTCAACAATTTTTCAGCGACTAACGCCTTGTTATCTCTTGCTAGGAAACGTAAAATTTCATGAGAAAATGGGCCACCAATGCCACATGGGAAGGTTTGTGCTTAGACTCGTGCAAGTAGTCTTTGAGTATGAACAAGTACATAGCTAATCGACGTATTCTATGTAATCCACGCATGAATGGGTAATGTGTTAGTTATAACAATGTTTTGTTACTGAGTACGAACTTGGTGTAACCTACTAGTTAGTTTAAAATTCAAAACTAACTATTTCGTTTAGTATGGCTCATTATATATAGTATAACGGTTTTGTGTTTTCGTTTGTGATTACCTAAGATGATTAAAAATATATTTCATGGTCGCTTGGAGTAAATTAGCGTTGGTTGAGAATGTTGGTTACCGTTATACCTAACTTATTGCAGTGATGCAAACTCGGTAAAACTACACAAGTTTTTAAAAAGTACTAAAAATTATTCTCGTCTGTTTTTATAACGAAATTTGATGGATCACAGAAGCTGCTCCTGTTTCCTTATAGCCAAACGGCTGAAACGTCCGTTCAATCCGCAGGATTCAAAATGCAAAGAAAATATACAAGTGTCGTCGGAAGTTCAGTTCTTCATGTGCTAAAGCAAATTTTATTGAAATAATATAACGGAGCAAGTTTGAAAATTATTTTAATTTGCGAGATTTTTCAATGGAAGTTGTTAGCAAAGTTGTGCTAACTTTACTAATGCGGGGTTCACGTTTAACTGGGGCAGTCTGGAACACGTTTTGTTCCTATTACAATAGCGGGTAACATTTTGTCTGCACGTTGATCCGCTATCATGTTAAAAAAATTTGAGTCGTCTGCTATCCTGATATGACATTTACTGTTTGCAGTGCAATATCATATGATATTCCAAATATTGCCTGCCACCACCAGATGACATGTTTGAAAATGTCTACAAAGTTGTGGTAAACTAGCCTGAATGTTCTGCAGAATGTCATATGATACTAAAATGTGAAATTTGAATAATTATTCGTCCTTAGGAATATAGTCTGGAAAATTTTTTGCCAGAAACAAAAACGTTAGAGCTAATTCAGTTTTCGAAATGATTTAATGATACATTTTGTAACTTCTATGACATTTAGTAGAATTTAGGAATATCATATATGATATTCGCATAAATGGTTAGCGGTATCATAAGACATGGCTATTTGTATACGATGGTTGCATGAGATCCGTGATTTGCAAGCTAATATCATATGACATTCACATTTCGTCGTATTATCTGCTATTTAGTTCGCAAAATTTTATGTTGCTGTCGAATCAACTTGGGACAAAACGTTCCGGGTTGCCTTAGTTATAACGTGAACCCCGCATAAGCTCGAGACCCATATTCTCAAATGCGTACAGCTTCTATCATTAGTTAGCGATAGGTTTTCAAACTGACGTACATCTACAGTTGCAGATCTCAAAATTGGTACAGAAGTATGGCAAATCAAACGCGAGCAATACGCTGAATTTCGAAACTCGGGCTGCGCTGGTTCCAAACTTACAGGGCATCTCCAACTGATTATAGGTGCTACACACATTTGAGAACACGGGCTCTTTCATCAGGGTCTAACGCATAGCAAAAAGAGACCGGATATCCCACTCTTAGCCGACGTTTACCCAAAAATGTTTGTATACATTTTGAAACTTTTCGCATATTTGAGCTTCTAATGACAACCTCTGATCATTCCATGCCCAAATCTCAATTTTTGAGAAGTTTAAGGCAACAAGTTCAGCTCCCTGGGACCCGAAATTTTTTTCGATAAGTTATACCACTGACTCGCTTGGCGGACGTCTGATTCTTAAACAGTTAACAATATTCGTCTTAGCTCCGTAACCTGTTTCAAATGGTATATAATTTGTATAATTTTTCAACAAAAACATGAATCCAGTGGATTAATTTGGGACGTTAAAATTCGAATTTTTAAAAATTTAAGTTTTGGCACGGAATAATCGGATGAGTCATTAGAACATCAGAACTCATGAGTGGAGCGAGCTAAACGAGTCACACTTGTTATTTGTAAGTATATATTAAATCCCAAAACACTTGGGTTTTTCTTACATCAGAGCCTCTCAATTGCTTAAACCTCGCGAGCAAAGCGAGGTATACCTAGGCTAGACGTATTGTTGTGTTAAATCATACGGTAAAAGCAAGCTTTCAATTTTTGAAAACATTATTTTATATCATATTTAGTTGCAAATTATATTTAAGAATCGTTTTCCATTTTTATCCATTCCCTCGGAAAAAAATGGAAAAAACCATTTTTCCGGTAAACAACCCTGGTTGAAAGTGATGAAAAATAACACAAACAGATATCGAAGTACAAGAGATTTGTCATTTTAAACAATTGAAGCGAAAAATTTTAATTTGCAAAACAGTATGCAAAGAGAAAAGGCCATTACATTTTGTTAAATTAAAATACACAAAAAACCACCGCACTAAAAATCGCAAAACAAATCCTAAAACAATGTATTTTACCAGAATTTTCCGGTGTTTTGTATAGAAAATTGTTCTCTTTCGGAAATTTAAGAATTTTCTTATTATATATTTTGACTTATTTTGTTAAATTGTCCGAGTCTGTATTGCCAAAATTTTCAATTTGTGCCATACTACATAATTTATCATACGTTTCCAGCTACTTTGTTTCATGATATTGACATTATAAAATAGCGTTAAAAATAAATTTTTCGGTAACAAGAATTTTTTCCGGTTCCGGCATTTTTTAACTTTCCGGGGTTCCGGTTTTTTTAACTTTCCGGTATATTTTGTACTTTCGGTTGCACCCTGCTATTCGCAAATCTGTATTTTTTCGGTATAATAAAGTGTCGCGCTAAGTTGGAATGCTTCATTTTTTGCGTTTTCCACATTTTGAAAGACCACTAAGCAGGACGGTTTTTCCGTCACCCAACCATACACCAAGGTGCTCATTATTCAGACAGCTAGAATTTGGACTGCTTTGATGCATAACAAATCGCTTAGCGTGAGAGGTATTAACATTTTACAGTGCGCATTCAATGCAAATTTTTCGCTTTTTAATTTTGGCATGTTTTAAGAAAAAATTTTAAATCATCATGGAATTATGCAGGAATGTGGTTCAATCTTTTAACTCAAGTTTGAATACAGAATTTTTGTTTACGTCGAATCGCAGCTCTGATTTCATGAACCAAAATTTTCAGTATTTCTATGACATAAGCAAGCACTAACCAATTTCTGCCGGAAGCCGATGTCCGGTTATACACCTTTATTTGCCCGTAAAAACTAAACAAAATCTGTTTATTTAACGGCCCATGCATGGAACAAGGCCGGAACAGTAGCATAAGCATAATCCTTAGCCTTAGCGTAAGGATGAGCCCATTCCTAAGCCTAAGCAAAGAAGTTAGTTTGAAGCTTAAACTGACTCCATTACAGCCTACAGGAAAACGGTCCGGCCCTGTTCCATACATGGGGCGCTTTAACTATAAAGATAACTGCATTCTACTGTTCCTAAAATTCAAAGCATATTACTAATTTTACACAAACACCATAATGCTGCTGGAAATATACAGGTAGACATTAAGTGTTGATCGAAAAAGCACAATCCCAATCGCAGTGAGAGCTACAGTAATTTATATTGATTTAAAGTGAATGCATTTTACTACAGAATCCATGCCACGGTACTTATTATTGGTGAAGCAGCATAAAATACCACCGTATGCAAATAATCCTTTACCAATATTTTAGACATGTTATAAAATACGTACCTAGCTAGCACAGGGAAACGTATGTTAATCTTCCACGTTTAGCAAAACCTTAAAACTTATCCGTGACATTCAAACTTTACAAATTATGTTTTAGTTAAATAATTTATGCAAAATGCAAACCAGCGTTAAAAATATTTCTATACCATATCGTAAAACAAACTGTTTCATGTTTTACTGCTAAAATTTATTAAAAAATCTAGACTATGCTACACTGACTGCTTTTGTTACGAATCGTGAACGACATAACCTTTAATTTCGTATCCTGGCACAAATTTCGTTCGTGAACGCAGAGCAAGTGCCCGAGCCTCCTAAATCCGGTGTTAAAACTTTGCCTTCTCGAATTGTATCCAAAGCGGCCTGTAACAAAATATGAAATTATGAACACACTGATTTAAAAATACTCTGTACGTACATTATGTAAACATACAAAATAATTTTAACCATAAAATCCAACGCACTGAGGAAGCAATCGTTAACGCCACGTAAAATTCCATCGATTTCGAATTAGATTCCATACCTATTGCGATTTTGATGAATCGGCGCTGTGGTTTTCAAAAATGCCTTACGTACATAAAAGCATGATGTCGTCTTCTATAAAGTTTGCACCTATATCCGTGTGACATGTTGACCAGGCAAGTCGAATCTTACACAGACAATAGAAATATGTGAATTTTGAAGTATCAAAAGCGAAAGCATTTAAACATTGATTCAAGCCGAGAATAACAAGAGCTACATGATCCGAAAAAAGATTCGGTCGGTTCAAACTCTTATTTTAAAAACACAAACAGGCGTTTTCGCACCCTGCTGGGTTCGGATTTTTAAAAACGAATCCTTCGTATTTACCGAAAATGATTTCGTATTGAAACATTCATTGCCATCCAGCTTCGTGTCCCACAGTTTTCAAAATTTTCACATTTTGATATAAGTTAAGCTTAGAATTAGGCTTAGCTTTAGGCTACATAGTGTATAAGAACTTTAAAATGTACACTAACTTTTTCAATTTTCGCTCAAGGTCGTTCAAATTCATGTGTCGCAGCATCATTACGGCTGACAAGAGCAGTGCAGTCGGATTGGCTTTGTCTTGACCAGCAATGAACAAAACCTGCAGTTGCAAGTTCTCGCTGCAAAAACTTGCACATGCGATTGGTTTTCAATAGCAATCAACGAAATTGTTAGTTTTTAGATGGTCCAAAATCCCAGCAAATATGATGTGTTGGTAATGCCGAATCTGTATGGAGATATACTCAGGTTTGCATCTACTTAGTACTTTAACGGATTAAGAAATTAATTATAAGTTAGCTGTATTTAAATTGGTTTCATGGCGCGTTTTCAAGGTTCATTTGTTGCAGGCCGATTTCCCCGATGTAAAGTATTTGCGACATCTACTCGATAGTAGCAGAACTGTCGTGTTGAAAACAGCGACTGCTTATACTTCAGAAAGCAGGGTGACACCGCATCCACGATTTGACCGAATACTAATCCATTGCTAAACTGCTAAATCCTATACCGTTGCGTTGAGAAAATTTCCGATGTATCGATAATTTGGAAACTTAAAAATTATTAGAACATTACTTTTCGACCTGTAAAACTAATAACATTTCGTATTCCAGCAATCTACTTTTTAGCAACTCGCAATTGTTTTTCCAGACCTCAGTTCTGAGGTTGGTGACCAGCAATAAAAAATATTGATTTATGTAACAAATTACTTAAAAATTTCATTGTTTATAAATTTAAGCATAATTGCCGACTATTTTATTATTTTAGATTTGTCTTCTGGATTCGGCTTTTTCACAACCGAATCCGATCCCCCAACTTTTGCCGAATCCGAATTTTGTTGCCACCCTGTGTTGAAGTATTTTCTTATTATTAGTTGTAATATTGTTTTAGCGATCTGTGTGCAGGTCTAGTCGGTGGTCTTGGTGTAACTCCAAGTGGAAATATTGGCCAAGATGGAGCAATTTTTGAATCGGTAACGTTGTTAATTTCGGAACCAAAGAACGTCGTTGATGCAGTTTTTACGCTGGTGAAGGATATTTATCGAGTTGAGGCTTTCGTAGGGTGTATTATAAAAACAAACATGTGGCGTTCTGTAGAATGTTTTGTTCGACAATGTGTGGATATTGTGGCGATTGCTTGATAACATTTCATCGTAGCTGTAATACCGAGTGTTCAGCTTTGTTATCTTCGTGGTACCTAAAGTTTCATGATTAATATTTGGAATTTTTTAGCTTAGTAGGTTATGTATTACAATTATTATTGGGTCACTTTTCAAGAGCAGCGCCATTTACAATAATATGAAGTTTTGTTTTAATCAGATAATTTCTCATAGTTACATGGGTTTATTGATATTGGTTCAAACAGATAAGTTGCAGCATGGTCATATAATTTAAACTTTTCAAGAATATTGAAGTGTCCAATGTCGTGAGTTTAGGTTCACGGTACTGCACCTGATATTGCTGGTCAAGACAAAGCCAATCCGACTGCACTGCTCTTGTCAGCCGTAATGATGCTGCGACACATGGATTTGAACGACCTTGCAGCGAAAATTGAAAAAGTTAGTGTACATTTTAAAGTTCTTATACACTATGTAGCCTAAAGCTAAGCCTAATTCTAAGCTTAACTTATATCAAAATGTGAAAATTTTGAAAACTGTGGGACACGAAGCTGGATGGCAATGAATGTTTCAATACGAAATCATTTTCGGTAAATACGAAGGATTCGTTTTTAAAAATCCGAACCCAGCAGGGTGCGAAAACGCCTGTTTGTGTTTTTAAAATAAGAGTTTGAACCGACCGAATCATTTTTCGGATCATGTAGCTCTTGTTATTCTCGGCTTGAATCAATGTTTAAATGCTTTCGCTTTTGATACTTCAAAATTCACATATTTCTATTGTCTGTGTAAGATTCGACTTGCCTGGTCAACATGTCACACGGATATAGGTGCAAACTTTATAGAAGACGACATCATGCTTTTATGTACGTAAGGCATTTTTGAAAACCACAGCGCCGATTCATTAAAATCGCAATAGGTATGGAATCTAATTCGGAATCGATGGAATTTTACGTGGCGTTAACGATTGCTTCCTCAGTGCGTTGGATTTTATGGTTAAAATTATTTTGTATGTTTACATAATGTACGTACAGAGTATTTTTAAATCAGTGTGTTCATAATTTCATATTTTGTTACAGGCCGCTTTGGATACAATTCGAGAAGGCAAAGTTTTAACACCGGATTTAGGAGGCTCGGGCACTTGCTCTGCGTTCACGAACGAAATTTGTGCCAGGATACGAAATTAAAGGTTATGTCGTTCACGATTCGTAACAAAAGCAGTCAGTGTAGCATAGTCTAGATTTTTTAATAAATTTTAGCAGTAAAACATGAAACAGTTTGTTTTACGATATGGTATAGAAATATTTTTAACGCTGGTTTGCATTTTGCATAAATTATTTAACTAATACTTAATTTGTAAAGTTTGAATGTCACGGATAAGTTTTAAGGTTTTGCTAAACGTGGAAGATTAACATAGGTTTCCCTGTGCTAGCTAGGTACGTATTTTATAACATGTCTAAAATATTGGTAAAGGATTATTTGCATACGGTGGTATTTTATGCTGCTTCACCAATAATAAGTACCGTGGCATGGATTCTGTAGTAAAATGCATTCACTTTAAATCAATATAAATTACTGTAGCTCTCACTGCGATTGGGATTGTGCTTTTTCGATCAACACTTAACGTCTACCTGTATATTTCCAGCAGCCTGTACAGCAGCATTATGGTGTTTGTGTAAAATTAGTAATATGCTTTGAATTTTAGGAACAGTAGAATGCAGTTATCTTTATAGTTAAAGCGGCCCATGTATGGAACAGGGCCGGACCGTTTTCCTGTAGGCTGTAATGGAGTCAGTTTAAGCTTCAAACTAACTTCTTTGCTTAGGCTTAGGAATGGGCTCATCCTTACGCTAAGGCTAAGGAATATGCTTATGCTACTGTTCTGGACTTGTTCCATGCATGGGCCGTTAAATAAACAGATTTTGTTTAGTTTTTACGGGCAAATAAAGGTGTATAACCGGACATCGGCTTCCGGCAGAAATTGGTTAGTGCTTGTTTATGTCATAGAAATACTGAAAATTTTGGTTCATGAAATCAGAGCTGCGATTCGACGTAAACAAAAATTCTGTATTCAAACTTGTGTTAAAAGATTGAACCACATTCCTGCATAATTCCATGATGATTTAAAATTTTTTCTTAAAACATGCCAAAATTAAAAAGCGAAAAATTTGCATTGAATGCGCACTGTAAAACCACAAAAAAAAACGAAAAGGGGCGGGGCCGCGCCCCGGGGGCGGGGCGCGCGCCCCCCGATCTTCCGAAAATTTTTTTCGGCAATACAGACTCGGACAATTTAACAAAATAAGTCAAAATATATAATAAGAAAATTCTTAAATTTCCGAAAGAGAACAATTTTCTATACAAAACACCGGAAAATTCTGGTAAAATACATTGTTTTAGGATTTGTTTTGCGATTTTTAGTGCGGTGGTTTTTTGTGTATTTTAATTTAACAAAATGTAATGGCCTTTTCTCTTTGCATACTGTTTTGCAAATTAAAATTTTTCGCTTCAATTGTTTAAAATGACAAATCTCTTGTACTTCGATATCTGTTTGTGTTATTTTTCATCACTTTCAACCAGGGTTGTTTACCGGAAAAATGGTTTTTTTCCATTTTTTTTCCGAGGGAATGGATAAAAATGGAAAACGATTCTTAAATATAATTTGCAACTAAATATGATATAAAATAATGTTTTCAAAAATTGAAAGCTTGCTTTTACCGTATGATTTAACACAACAATACGTCTAGCCTAGGTATACCTCGCTTTGCTCGCGAGGTTTAAGCAATTGAGAGGCTCTGATGTAAGAAAAACCCAAGTGTTTTGGGATTTAATATATACTTACAAATAACAAGTGTGACTCGTTTAGCTCGCTCCACTCATGAGTTCTGATGTTCTAATGACTCATCCGATTATTCCGTGCCAAAACTTAAATTTTTAAAAATTCGAATTTTAACGTCCCAAATTAATCCACTGGATTCATGTTTTTGTTGAAAAATTATACAAATTATATACCATTTGAAACAGGTTACGGAGCTAAGACGAATATTGTTAACTGTTTAAGAATCAGACGTCCGCCAAGCGAGTCAGTGGTATAACTTATCGAAAAAAATTTCGGGTCCCAGGGAGCTGAACTTGTTGCCTTAAACTTCTCAAAAATTGAGATTTGGGCATGGAATGATCAGAGGTTGTCATTAGAAGCTCAAATATGCGAAAAGTTTCAAAATGTATACAAACATTTTTGGGTAAACGTCGGCTAAGAGTGGGATATCCGGTCTCTTTTTGCTATGCGTTAGACCCTGATGAAAGAGCCCGTGTTCTCAAATGTGTGTAGCACCTATAATCAGTTGGAGATGCCCTGTAAGTTTGGAACCAGCGCAGCCCGAGTTTCGAAATTCAGCGTATTGCTCGCGTTTGATTTGCCATACTTCTGTACCAATTTTGAGATCTGCAACTGTAGATGTACGTCAGTTTGAAAACCTATCGCTAACTAATGATAGAAGCTGTACGCATTTGAGAATATGGGTCTCGAGCTTATGCGGGTTCACGTTATAACTAAGGCAACCCGGAACGTTTTGTCCCAAGTTGATTCGACAGCAACATAAAATTTTGCGAACTAAATAGCAGATAATACGACGAAATGTGAATGTCATATGATATTAGCTTGCAAATCACGGATCTCATGCAACCATCGTATACAAATAGCCATGTCTTATGATACCGCTAACCATTTATGCGAATATCATATATGATATTCCTAAATTCTACTAAATGTCATAGAAGTTACGAAATGTATCATTAAATCGTTTCGAAAACTGAATTAGCTCTAACGTTTTTGTTTCTGGCAAAAAATTTTCCAGACTATATTCCTAAGGACGAATAATTATTCAAATTTCACATTTTAGTATCATATGACATTCTGCAGAACATTCAGGCTAGTTTACCACAACTTTGTAGACATTTTCAAACATGTCATCTGATGGTGGCAGGCAATATTTGGAATATCATATGATATTGCACTACAAACAGTAAATGTCATATCAGGATAGCAGACGACTCAAATTTTTTTAACATGATAGCGGATCAACGTGCAGACAAAATGTTACCCGCTATTGTAATAGGAACAAAACGTGTTCCAGACTGCCCCAGTTAAACGTGAACCCCGCATTAGTAAAGTTAGCACAACTTTGCTAACAACTTCCATTGAAAAATCTCGCAAATTAAAATAATTTTCAAACTTGCTCCGTTATATTATTTCAATAAAATTTGCTTTAGCACATGAAGAACTGAACTTCCGACGACACTTGTATATTTTCTTTGCATTTTGAATCCTGCGGATTGAACGGACGTTTCAGCCGTTTGGCTATAAGGAAACAGGAGCAGCTTCTGTGATCCATCAAATTTCGTTATAAAAACAGACGAGAATAATTTTTAGTACTTTTTAAAAACTTGTGTAGTTTTACCGAGTTTGCATCACTGCAATAAGTTAGGTATAACGGTAACCAACATTCTCAACCAACGCTAATTTACTCCAAGCGACCATGAAATATATTTTTAATCATCTTAGGTAATCACAAACGAAAACACAAAACCGTTATACTATATATAATGAGCCATACTAAACGAAATAGTTAGTTTTGAATTTTAAACTAACTAGTAGGTTACACCAAGTTCGTACTCAGTAACAAAACATTGTTATAACTAACACATTACCCATTCATGCGTGGATTACATAGAATACGTCGATTAGCTATGTACTTGTTCATACTCAAAGACTACTTGCACGAGTCTAAGCACAAACCTTCCCATGTGGCATTGGTGGCCCATTTTCTCATGAAATTTTACGTTTCCTAGCAAAAGATAACAAGGCGTTAGTCGCTGAAAAATTGTTGAAGTTATATTACATTCAATAACTAGTCTGAACTACGATTTCAAAATTACCACAAACTACCAGCATACTTCTTCCATCGGGCCTAACACCAAAAGAAATTGCGTATCCAGAAAATACTCGTCAATATGCGCTATTATTACGACAAAAACATGCGTTAAATCGAGGCGACAGAAATAAAACAACCGACGACAGAATCATAATTGGCACTAAGAGCATGCAATATGTGTATAAATATAGTATAATGTTAGCAATATATAATTAATTTACGACAAACTATAACATATAAACGTTGAATTCAAATTCAGTTGAGCTTGTAGTGCAATACCCATAGCCCCTGTAAATTGTCACAATGAAAAAGAGCGATCTTGAAAATTACACAATGCCATTTAAAATTTTACATGGTTTTTAGTTTGATTTCATTAGTTAACCAGCAATTATTGGCAGATGTAAGTTTTTACGCTAAACCACGATATACCTTCGAAGAACGCACTGAATACAACTGAAAAGTACCGGTACAAATTGTTCTCCTCAAAAAACCACAGCCACAAATCGCCCTTGAAAAAGACGGATATATCACTTTGGTCAGTCACTACAAACACTAATTTTCGTCGCAGACCTATCCTTACTAAATACACCAGATAGATAAACAAAACAATAAACACTGACGGAGCTTTCGGGCTTACACAGAGATTCAAAAGAAACAAATTATCAATTCTGTTCCGAAGAATACGTATTTGCAATATTACGCTGGCCAGGATGTCCACACCAACCAACAACAGTTTCCAAATTAAACTGGATCGTTATTGAAATCGAATATTAAACAACTACAACTTAAAACACATACAAAATTCCGCATTAAAGCTGATGTTTTTACCACTACAACAACAAACGCTAATATTATTTGAGCAAAATTTATTTTGAGATACTGAAATAGATCAACAACTTTTAGCTAAAAATCTGTTGCAGAATATATAAATGATGACTTACAGAAACTGCTTAATTGTTGGCACAAAGATTCTTGCTTTCGACAAGTTTATAAAACGCACCAAATTTCTAAAATCGAAGCGACAGCTCCTGATTGCATCACATATGTCTTTGACGAAAGAAACATTTAACTCTATTAATATTTAACAGTCGTGTGCGGCTCGCATTAAACAAAAATTTCCACATTTTCCACCCAGCCCTAAAAATAATGACGTACATAATTGAATAAACAAATAATGTAAATACGATTATATTATTGATTTTTGACTTTGCACAGATTATTACATACATATGACGTATATAGCAGTAATTTAATTTATGCAAACCAATCACGGCGACAATCAAGTTTAAGCTTATTAATAAACTATAAGCAAAAATATAATTACCATTTTGCATGACATTACGATTTGTTGCGTAAAAGCTTCATTATTACATATCTTAAGCCACTAACTGATAATAGTTGTAACATAGAGTTGAGATTTATATACCGGACTAAACCCTAGAACTGCAAAAAAGGCCAAATAGCCGTCAGACAGAACAATGTTCGAATACAGCTTGACACCAACATATACATACACAACCAATCAGCGTTGTTTGTTTTGTATGTTTCTTTGGTTGTTTGTTGTGTGATTCCTACGCAGGCAAAGCATCGAGGGTGTCGTTACAAAATCACTTAAACTGCCAGTTTTTGCTAAATTAAGCCATAGTTATTAATTACCCTAATGTCAGTTCACATGATTTATTTTTCGAATACCCTCCACATTATGTAGAAATCCATGTGTACCGACTGCACCATCAAACATAATACAACAACAACAATAAATAATAATTATTATCCAATCAAACATACTGATGATCACAATAAATCTTGAATCAACCAATCAAAAAAGACCATCATACGCGCATCGATGATGACGTCAGTGCATTTCCCATTCAGTGTTCAAGAACTGCATTACAAATAGTATATTGTTAGTATACAGCATCAATTATTTGTTTCTGCATGACAAGCCACAAGGACCCAATGCCATCATGAAGTGCCAAATATTATTCTAATAAATATTACAATATTAAGGCCAAAAAATGACTAAGTTGATATTTACCAAGAGTCGATGATAACATGCCACTCGAATCTACCAACCACAGCTACAGCAAACACAAACCTCATACGGCTTGAAATTGACAAAAACGTTTTACATTTTGTAGCGCTGAAAATATATTTTGACGGAAATATACATCTTTTCCGTTTCCAGCAACGCGCGTCGTGCGTTCTAAATATATGTCGGAATTTCTTGGCCAGTTAATAAACGAAACATCGATGTTGGCATAGTTTTCATTTGTATCTGAAATAATCACAATCGACAAGGTTAAATTTAACATGTTAACAGCCGTCTGTATAGCATGTTTTCAATTAAACAAAGAAATTTTGCACTCGAAGATTGCCAAACAAAAGACCGTTTGTTGCAATGTACATTTTGTCCAAAGCTAGCTTAACACAATAGACCACGAAACAACAGTACAGTGTGAAAAGTTTACTAGTATCCAAACATGCCAGGTCAAATATTACATTAATTTCAAACATAGCAGTAGCAAAACCTACTTCACCGATAGCAGTCGCCAGCATTGTTACAATTTTCTCATGCGCTACTGCAACAACGCTCATTCCGTTGATTTCAATGATTAGATGGCCGACGCGAACGCCACCACGTTCAGCGATGCCACCACGAAGAAGAGAGCATATCTGCAAAATTACTAACATTATCAGTTAATTTTTAGTTTTAATTATTCTAATAAATCTCTTTTCCGACTAAACTAATGATTCGATGGCCGACGCGAACGCATTACGTTCAGCAATGCCACCACGAAGAGAGCATATATCTGCAAAATTACTAACATTATCAGTTAATTTTTAGTTTTAATTATTCTAATAAATCTCTTTTCCAAGCTAAACCAATGATTCGATGGCCGACGCGAACGCATAACCGGTTCTAACCAGCAATGCCACCACGAAGAAGAGAGCATATATACTGCAAAATTACTAACATTATTTAATTAATTTTTAGCTTTCATAATTCTAATAAATCTCTTTTCCAAGCTAAAGCAAAACGATACTATCTTATGAGTTGCAGGTCTGAGCTCTTATACATGTTTGGACAAGCATTAGCGAGCAACATTTTTAAACCTCCAATAATAAAATTATACTGGTCGCACTTACAACACCATTTTGTACACTGAACCCGAGCTGATACTTTGTATCTGGTCGTTTGATTCGAACTTGGACCACTGAGGGGAGTATGAACAACAGTTAATTTCGACTGCAGTTAAATGGCGAACACTCTAAAGACAACAAAACAAATTAATGAAATCAGTCTTACGTGGTCACAACTGCTACATAGTGAACGGCGTTCACACTGAAGCAAAAAACAGAACAATCCCGCAGAAAAACGCTACGCTCTTTAAAGTAACATAGGCGCCAAAATTTTCAAACCTATCGAATTTCACGGATTAAATCCAAGCGTTATAAATCCTTATGAGTAATATTGCATCACGCAACAGAACGTACTTTAATATGCGTCTGGCACGCGGTAAGTGGCAAGCCGACCAAGCTAATCCCGTTAACGGTAGTTGTACGGTCGCCAATATTAAGCTGATTTGAGCGTGCGGCGGCACCGTTTGGAGCCAAATTAGCGATAACGACCGTCGGAAGCATTGACCCCCAGCCTGATTCAACAATCACAATGCCAAGCAATTCCCCTTTCGCTTTCGGAATGACCACCTGAAAAAATACATGCGAACAAAATGCAATATCATATTTTTTACGTAAACTAAATACATTACAGTACAACTGCAAGACACAGCGTGACTTTGGAGCTGGAATTTATTAAACCGCCAAACGCCAGACTTGACACGCAAAGA
>JASANG010002327.1:0-19721 GCA_030248215.1 Enoplolaimus lenunculus
TCTTCAAGAAAATTTTTACGGTCACTCTCGGGTTGACAGGACTAAATTTGCCCTGAAAGTAATTTGTTCGGCTTATCATGTGTGTGATTCCCTTAGCTCGAGCCCAAGGGCGTGTAGGTGGGACGGGGACAACATACATGTGGTAATTCCAATACCACCCTAAAAATTATTATCCCCCATAAAAATTCCCCCCCCCCTTTTACGAAAAGTGGTGCCAATGACAATTTTGGTCGTCCTGCCCCTCCTCGTCTGTGCCGTTGATAATTAAACGATCAAACTCGTCCAACTATTCAATACTTCAAATTCAAATTAAAGAAAATTTTACCCTAAACCACACCATTTTTGAAAAACGCTGCGTAAAATTTATGGGGTGGTGTGGCCTCGGAATTCTGCCTCCCGCTCGATAAATTCCCCTAACTTCACGAGTCGAGACTGGCTAGAATCTCCGATAGGGGCCGAATTAACTGTGCGGTGACCCGTGGATGCTCCTTTCCCGTGGTCACATTCCTTCACCCAGTTAATTGGAGTTGT
Source organism: Enoplolaimus lenunculus (assembly GCA_030248215.1). Classification (NCBI taxonomy): domain Eukaryota; kingdom Metazoa; phylum Nematoda; class Enoplea; order Enoplida; family Thoracostomopsidae; genus Enoplolaimus; species Enoplolaimus lenunculus. Next base: position 532 of record JASANG010002327.1, read on the forward strand.
AGAAAAGAGGGGGTCAGATTTTGGACATCCAGGGCCCAGCGACTTGGGCCCTGGGGATTAAGGTGAAGTGTTCAACTGGTGGTAAGTTGGGTTTTGAAAAAAACCTGACACCCTCTTGTTGATTTTAAACGTTTCCACTCTGTCCTCTCCAACAATACAGATCTCCGCCTGTAACTTACGCGTTTTTTTACACCGGAAATACAAACATTCTTGGAGAATTCCAGGTTTCCGCGTGAGTTCAGTTTAGTTGGTTGTCGCCGGTTAAGTCAAGTCTCGAGATTTTGCGTTTGAGTGCGGTAACACCCTCACGACAATTATGGGCTTGTCCCGCCTGGTTTTAGAAATACGTTTTAGGATTCCGTAAGCTCGGATAGTAAACATGTCACCGGTAATTTCGAAGGAAGCAAAATGATATTACTCTTGAATTCTACATCCCTCAGGCTTTTATTCCATTCATTTTTCTCAGTTTGCTTACGGACTCCTGAGTATTGCTAGACAGGGGGTACATGTTTGTTGCGTTTCATACCGGCGGTCTACATTATTTACTTGCATGCACGGTGTCCTAAACTTTGAATGGTGTTTGGGCGTTTTGTGTAGTGGGACACCCAAAGGAAAATGGTTGAGTGTACTATTTCAGATTCAGCACACAACCGGATTTGTAGCAAGGTACCGGTTTACGGAAACTGGGCATCCCTTTTACAACCGTGTTTATTAGCCTAAATTTCCCCCCGATAGGCTGGCCGACCTTAAGGAGGTACATTCCCTCGAAACCCGTTGGGAGTGATCAAATCCCGCCCGGTTGCGAAGTGACGTCGAACACAGCGTTATGGGCTGCCAAGGTTTGGTTCACCGCGTACCAGAATCCTGAGGTAAGTTGGGTAGGGGCAAGGTCTAGTATTATAACAGCTTGGGGTGATTTGTTCTGGAAACCTGGTAAGTAAACGTCCACCGATGTTAGTTCCGGTGGCTGCGCACTACACAAGTACTCCTTTCCTGTCGTAGGGTATGGATTTGTAATTAACTTAACATTAGCTGACAGGAGTATCTGATTTTAGCTCCTTGATTGAAATTGGGAGTGTTCAACCTGCACATTCGCTGGGAACTCGATTTTTATTTATAGCTTAATGCGCTTGCGTTTTATGATTTTAAGGCTGAATTCCTAGCAGCTTGTATTATGGGTACACTTGTGTTCCTGGGTATGTAGTGATTCTCGTTGGAAATTCTCGTTTCCTTGTCGGCAGTGTCCATGTTTGTGGATAAAATTTAGTAGTGTCGGATGTGGCTCTGACAATTGTGACCAGCATCCGATCTCCCTTTTTTAATTTTAGTGGCGCATACTCTAACATGAGAGGAACTTGGTGGTGTGAGTTGGATTTGCGAAGGGAATTTGATTTAACGACTATTCAGAGCAATTAAAGAGAGAGAGGGCTGATCCTCCAAGTTCCTCCCGTCAAACATGTTCATATACTTTAATATGTCTGTTCAGGTACGTATTGAATGGACGCCGCATTCATTTTGCGCGTTGGCTTGAGTGCTCAGCCTTGATTTGATCTGTCACGGCCAATTAAAATAACTGGGGGGTGGGACAGCAGTAGGTTCTAACGCGGGGTACGAGTTACCGTTCCATCATGAATTTCAAAAAGGATATAAATGGGACTCCGCAAAATTTGCTGCATTTAGCAGTTTTAGTTGCCTATTTGACAAGGGCTACCAACTCTGAGCACTCACTTCAATTAGGAAATTCGGGAAATGTGCAACACGCTTATTAGATGAAGTTTGAAGTCTTTTTCGGACTAAACGTATTACGCCCTAGCGAAGGCATTAAAATTGTCTAATTTGGTGCACACGTTTCCCGTAAATCCGTTGGGGAGAAGGCACAATGTGCCATGTGGACGGGTTTTCCAAAAGCAGGGTTTTCGTTATTGACAAAAATGTATAGTTTCAGAGGGGTTGTACACTTTTGCTAGAGCTGTTACTTTTATTCTGGGCTAAAGGTGCGGTTTTAGTGTGTTGTCGATACACCCAGTCGAAAGGTGCACGCTGTAATGTGTATAATCTTAGTCTCAAGTTGATTGTGAGATAGCCGTGGAACCGCAGTCGACCGCAACTGTTCCCCGGGTTATGTAAGTGTTCTTGTGCATCCCTTCCATCGAAGGTCGGGTTTCGAAAAGTGTGAGTAAATGTTTCATCTCAAAGAAATTTTCCCGGTAATTGAAGGAAAAACCGGTCATGGGAGGGTTAGGCGCCTTACATAAGATGCTGGGAGCTGGTCGAGTATAGGACCATGTGCTCAATTCGAGCAAATGGCGTCCGGTTGGGGGTAGTGAACAAAGCTTAGATAGCACAATGGAAATTTTTCATTGTGCCACAGAATTTGTGAATTATGGACTAAAAACCTTGGAGGGACTCGTTAGTGGACGCTCAACAAACTTCCAACAAGTTCACGACACGTACATAGCATAGTTAAAACAGTAGTACGTACGTAAGATTCCGTTAGAAGTAATCATAGGCTGCCCTGAGTTTATTTAAAGAGGGCAGCCTGCTTAGTATAGTTGCAATAATCAAACAATGCAACCTAGAGTTGGGTGGGCGAAAGCCATAGCTGCCTGAATTTTGCCTAAACCTGAAGCAGCTAGTTTTAGAATTGCAAAACACAGCATTTTAAAGCAATATATAGAGCAGGTGTGCGAAAATTAGACCTCTCGGAGTTTTGCCTAGTCCTGTGCGAGAGGTCCCCAAACTTAAATTAAATTATCGCTTATAAACCAAAACTTTAGGAGGAATAGTTGCAAGCACACAGTTGCATCAGTAAGGTGGGGGGTGATCTAGCGTTGGCTACTTGTCAAAATTAGTCGAGCAATTTAACGGTTTAAAGATTGCCTGTAAGGCAAGTTAATTTAAGAAATTCAATTAAGGGACAACAGAAAACAGAAAAAAATTCCACGGAGTAGCCCCCAAGTGTTACGGGTACGATCAACGAGTATCCCTGCGGACGAATCCGAGATGATACTCTCACGGGTGTTCGAGGCCGTGGATCTGCCAAAATAAGCTACTTGCCTAGAGGATGACGGTCCCCCGGCGTGATATCAGGTTTTGAGAGTCACAAAATCCCGATATCGTCATACGCCTAAGCCTGCCTATGCTCTAAGCTCTAACAAACCTCCGAGTGCGTGTAGGTGGACCGCACCAGTAACAATTAGCTTTTTCCTCCGTGAATTTTAGTTCAACTGTGTGCTCACAACTAATTTTTACAATTAGGCTTAATGACACTTGGTCATGGGTATAGCTTAAACCTTAGTCTCCTTCATAAAAATTGGTTGGATCAATAGAATTTTACTTTACTTGGTCATAGACCGTTTTGACAGAAAGGCGGATCGATTCTAGCCTTTGAGGTTTTTGATTGATTTTACTTGCCACTGATTCGAACCAGGGCTATTTATCCGTTTTTCCTGAGACTCTGTTAGTTATGGAGTTTTCATATTCATTCGAAAGCTCGAGTCTCTTTTCAATTCTAGGTTTAATTCGATTTTAGCCATGGCTCTTTGGCCAGGAATTTGCTTAGCGCTCAAGGTTCAGGATGGAACTCGAATTAAAGTTTTGGTTTATTATTGGTTTATACATTTTATACACGCATATAATGCTGGCTAAAAATACCTTAGTCCTAAGATCTGACTCAAGAGATCAGTCGTGTAATTGTTTTAATTATTTCAATTAGCTTGAAAATAGCTTATAGTAATTGCTAAAAGGATGTGGTAAGGGATTCATGAAATTTAAGTTGCGCTTCTAGTTACCTTACCCTAGGTTAACTACCACAGCTTAAGGTTGTGGGTTTCTAATTTAGATGTACTCTATGTCTCATGATGGTGAGCTTGATTAGACTATATGTAGCCTTTAGGTAGGCGCGGTTTAACTCCAATTTAGGCTCGATGGTTTGCTTAAGCCTAGACTCAGAATTCACACTCATTGCATGGGCATTCCAGACAAGCTCACCATCGTTACCTTAATAGTTTTCAGAAAAGCTGCACGTTTACCGTAAAGCCTTGCGAGGGTGGGGGTGCACCCCGAAAATCCCGCTATGTGCATGCTCCGAATTCAAGAGGTTTCTTGAGAGATTCTCTGTATATATTCCCTAGCACCGCGTCTGTTTCCGAGGGCACTACACTTTCTCTAGGCTTAAGCGTGGTTTTTCACAGGCTGTACATTCAGCAGTTTGATTGTCAAACGGGTGACCGAGTATCAAAGCTTAGTTTCCTGGGGCCCGGCTAGAATCGCCTTAAATCACGGGGCACATTGAAATTTTCTGGACGGTAGGCCTCAGCTCTTTTAGTTGCCATATCCTAAATGCTTAGCATTAGGCTGAATTGGCCTCCCTACCGTGCTGACAATCAATCCTGTGAATGTTTTTGTCAATCTATGTTGTGCCTAATTTTCCTTAGAATTGTCGCACCAATGGCGCCTCCTTGCAGGTTTTCTGATTTTGAGTTTTTTCCCCCCAAAGTTTATACAAAAATTTTCGTACCTGCGTTGTCGCCAACGTCAGGTAAAATTTAACCCAAAATTTTACCCACACCCCCTTTGTGAAAACTGAGAAATCCTAACTAGGCCCCCCTTAAAATTCTTACCCCTGCGCGGAACGCGCATAACCCCCCTTTGCTTCAGCGCCCCGAAACTCTCGTGCACACTAAGTCGCCTCCGTGTGCAGAGAGATCGGTTTGCTGTCGCGGCTCGAGCACGCGAGCAAAAACCGAAAATTTTTAAAACTGAACCGAATGTTCAGCCTGTGCAGCGTCCTTTTATACTGTGCGGGGCTCAAAATCCAGCCAATAAGCGTGCCTCGGAAACAAACACTATACACTGCTTTCATTGGTGGAAAAGTGTTGAATGTAGGCTGACCAATACGAAGTAAGAACTGAATTAATCTCTACGAGCCGGTGATTGGCTGGGGAATTTAACACACTACTCTCAAAAGAAAAGTTGTGAGTGGGGTTAGTTAGGGCTACCCTTATCTCAAACCTGGACGCAGAAGTACAACACAGCACAAGGGTGGTAAGAGTTGGATCGAAACTTGGTTTTCAGAGTTCCCCCTCAAAACATGACCTCCACGTGCAGCTTTTGTTGTGGGGCCTACCCTTAATGTATTGTGCTCTCGCCTCACACACAGTCTATACATAAAAACCTTACACGTTTCTTGAAAGACTACATCTCCCAAAACGGGTGTGCGGAATATGGGGATACGATGGTCACGAGACAATGGTACGACAACGGGGGGCAATAAAATCAATTATACAAGGTCAGACCAGAAAAATACCAAAAAAAACCAAAAATTGCATACAACATATATACATGGAGTTCCAAACACCCTAAGCTGTTATACGTAAACTGCCTGGTTTTCGATAACTATACCTAACTAATTTTCTTCACTCGTCTCATTGCACGAGAGTGGAATAACCTATGTAATAGCAAAACCACATATTAAAAAAGAGATGCGAAACACCAAGGAGAAAACAAATTTAAAACGTGTAAAATCAAGCAATACAAAATAAGCACTCAAGTATATGTTTATATACACGGAAATCAGGATCCTAAGTTTGAGCACCCTTAATAACCACCTAAGTCAGTTGATAGCTAAACGCGAATCCTGGCGCTATAGTCCAGAAAGGGTGAAAATCGTGTTTTAAAGAACGACAGCAAATTCAAAGGTTTCCACCGACTACAACTTCTTAAATATCCACTTGCGGACCATGTTAGGGGTGGTTTTCTGAATCAGGGCAACGAGGGGAATCGAACGGTACCATTTCTAACGTTGGGTCCTGGGAAGGTGAAAACCGCATCTTAGGAGACCCGTCCTGCAGTGCATATACATGCGATTTTTAAGAACTTTCGGCGAACAATAACTTTTAACGTATTCGTTTGCGAACACTGTTCGGGGTAGTTTTCTCGCTCAACGGAAAGTGGGGAATCGAATGGTACCAAATTTTACATTGTACTCCGAAAAAGTGGGAATCGCATTTCTCGGAGCCGTATCCGTAAGGCGTGTGCACACAATATCCGAAATTTTCAATTAGCCATAAATTTTTATCTATGGGTTTGCGGGCCATGTTTGGGGTGGTTTTCTTACTCAGCGCGACGCGCGGAATCGAACGGTACCCATGTTTAGGGTGGATCGTGAAAAAGTGAAAATCGCGTTTTTCAGGATCCGATCCGTAAAAGTGTACATACACAAAATCTTTGAAACCTTTGATTGACCATAACTCCTTAAGTACTGGTTTGCGAACAGGGTTAGGGGTGATTTTCTTAGCCAGCTCGACGAGCTGAATTGATTGATACCAATTTTAGCACTCAATCCCGGAAAAGCGAAAATCGCGTTTTTGGACCCGGGATCCGTAAAGCGTGCACACGTTAAATCCCGAAAACTGCAGGGGCCCATAACTTTCGAACTATTGGTTTCCAGATAAGGATCGGGGTGGTTTTCTTGATCAGCTCAGCGAGCTGAGTCGAATGGTACAGATTTTAACGTCCGATCTCGGAAAAGTGAAAATCGCATTTTTCGGACCCGGGCCTCCGGACACACACGCACAAAATCTTGAAGTTTAAAAATGTCTATAACTTTTGACTACCGCATTGCGGGCCATAATTGGGGTGATTTTCTTAGTCGGCACGGTGCAGGGAAATTGTCTAGTGCCAGTTTACATGCTATATTCTGTAAAATGACAGTCAAAATTTCCTAAAAACCCAACTCGCGACCAATACTCATAACCTACATTCACCCTAATTTCGATCATTCGTTCACTATTCAGGTTCGGAGTGGCTTTCTCGGCCAGAACAGAAGGCCAAGACGACCGGTACTAAATTTAGAATCCCAGGAAGCCCAAAAATGAAAAGAAATTTCAAAGTTTAAGCGTCAAGAAATTCAAAATTTTCACAAGATCCTGGTTTCCGACCTAAAACGGCAGCCGGGACGGCTTACTCGGCCAACCCGGTGTGCCGAACCCAAGAGCGCCAGCTCCGCACCTGAAATTATAAAACAACGGACCTCGAATCCTAAAATCTGGTTGTCCTAAGAGACAGACGGCCATCGCTCCAGTTCATTACCTCCTAAAAATCCTGTTAAGCCCGCGAAAAACATAACTTTGCCTGCCCCCTTTGCACATCCTAAACCCAAAAACAAACTACCCCCGATCCTAAACTGACTATCCCCCTTAGGCTGAGGCGAGGCGTTGCTTAACTTAAAATTCGAAAATTTGAAATTTCAAACTACCCGTAATCTTTCTTCTCTCCCCTTAAGACGCGTGCAGCGTCTCCTTCGAGCTGAAATTCTCTTATCGAGTCTTACTGGCAGCCACTGCAGTTTCTAACAGAAAGTTACACCTTAAGCAGATGACCATACAAAAAATGACCAATACGTATATATACACGACGTGAACACGACAACATAAAAGTACAATGAGACAAAACAGCATCAAACCAGCAGGACCAGGACATGCTGATTGAGAGGGCCTTACATTGAGTGAAATTTCTGCATGCTAGGGGCTGCGCCATCCAAATAACGAAATCGAGCGTATGTACCCCAACGACTTCCCCTATGAGTACTTTGATCACACGCTAGCATTAACATGACATCCCTATTACTGCTTAAAAAATTTGCGAGTTCGCCCCGCCGTGTGTTTCTAAGCACATAAAAGTCTAGTAATCCACTGTCTAGTCAGGGCGTTCCCGATCCGCAACATACATACATACATAAAAAATGCAATAACAGAATACGCGTGAAGAACAACATTAATATTAACAACAAACGTAATAACAATGCAATAACAATGACAACGAAAATAATAATTAAAAAAAATGCCGGTTACAGTTCCGAGATTCCCGCGGGCACGCACCGTTACATGATCCTGCGCAACTGCCCTTCACTCGATTAAATCGTGCCACGTTATATGGAAATGATGTCCCTGACAATAATGATGTTCATATGGCATTGTAACATGACCGTATTGATGCTTATCTTGAGGAAAAAGCTGCCAACGGTGGAGCAGCCTCTCAAGCCCCGTGTTTGCCAGATGTGAGTTGAGAATTTACATACGTTCCATCTCAATTCTTAAACTTGAAAGTAGCTGCAAATTTTACGATACACAAACATAACGGCCCATGTATAGAACAGGGCCGGAACAGTAGAATAAGCATATTCCTAAGCCTATGCCTAAGGCTAAGCGTATGGATGTGCGTATTCCTATGCCTAAGCCTTAGCCTGAGCCTTTGCGAAAAAAGTAGTCTAAACCTTAAACTGGCTCTATTATCGCCCCTGTGGAAAACGATCCGGCCTGTTCTATACATTAGCCAACATAACTATCGTTTTTTATATTCGATGGAATCTCTATTGCAGTGGTTTAAATAATTCAAAGGAAAAGTCAAATCAACTCAATTTTAAGTGGTCAACGCAAGTATTTATTTATTAGTCTGTAGTAATCTTCTAAACTGAATACCCAGAACTATTGAGGTACTGTAGTGAGTGACCCGAAAAAGAGGGGGACATATTTATTTACCTCTCCAGAGGGTACCCCTCTGTTATTCGGTTACGGACTGTTATTTATTTTTATCCCATGCTCCGCCATACTTCGTTACACGTATATCCGGTATTGTAACTAACCCTTGAATTGAATGTTTATTTGCCTTGTTTGAAAAGCTTAAGCCATAATGCAAGGTTATTTATCAGGAACGTACTTTGAAAACTTAAGTACGCATCAAAGTTTTGAACTCACCTTTATTTGGTTCTGGAGTCATTTATGCGCTACAGCTACAATTAGAATAATTGACATTTATGGACTCTAATTAGGGTTTAGGGACTCTATGCGCTTACGGATTCTTATTTGGGATACGGACTCCTACTGATTAGGACTCAAAATGGGTACCCCCTCTTATTCGGGTCACTACACTACTGGCACAATACCGATTTTTAGAATTGTATATATCTTTTGTGCTCATATCAATTTGCTTGAGCGTCAGGGTACTTCCTTTAGAGCAACAAGTTAAAACAAGTGCTTAAGAAACTCAAAATGGATACCCCCTCTTATTCGGGTCACTACACTACTGGCATAATACCGATTTTTAGAATTGTATATATCTTTTGTGCTCATATCAATTTGCTTGAGCGTCAGGGTACTTCCTTTAGAGCAACAAGTTAAAACAAGTGCTTAAGAAACGAAAATTGAGGTTAGGAAACTTAAAAACACAAATCGAGTTTCGGATATCCAAAATAGAAAATTCCATTTCGGATATCCGGATATGAAAAAATATCCGATGCCCATCACTAGATACAATACGAAGGTTTTAAAACTTGCAGCGCAACACATTTTCCACAGTGATATTTAATAAAAAGCCAGAATACATAAACGCATTCAGAAGCAAAATTACATGTCCATAAAGCAGATAAATCATCCATGATATATTTTTCAATAATAAAATTGTATATACAGGGTGCAACCGGAAGTAAGAAATGATCCAATCAGAACACTTGTAAAACTTTTCTTACAATCAGATTGAAATCTGTAAAATTTTTCTAAAAATCACAGCGAAATGTTTAAAAAAATTTTCAAAATCTATAAACTGTGGTAAGTTTTTGTTTGAGAAATTTCCGTGGAAACAGGTATCGATTTTCAACAGAAACGCATATTCGGTTGCTCCCTGGTGTATTTTAATTGTAACTTTAAAAAATTTAGAAAATTTTCACAAGCATAACTGGCCTTTTTGCGTTTAAGTGCAGTGTTCTGAACCCCCTCCAGCCGTAAATCCGTCGTCAAAAACAATCTTTGCATTTGCGCAATCGGTCTGAAATATAAAAAATATTTCATGATTGGCCCATGTTACTTTAAGGGATGTCCAGGTTTCTGGTGGGTCTAAAGAAGAGTAGGTTTAGATTCTAGGTTGCATTTTTGTTTAGCTTTAGCCTTAGGAACACATTTTGGCAACGCTTAGACTTAGGCTTAGGCTTTGGTAAGCATGATGTTCCTAAACTTAAGCCTAAACCTAAGCGTGTGGGCGAGATTTATCAGTTACACTGCGAATCCCAGTGAGCCAATTCGTGCTATTAAATTAAATTCGCAAGTGTGAACACAGTTGCAAGTCGCACCTTATGCTTGATACTTATTGCAGTCGTCTGCAAATTATTCATACAAATTCATATCAAGATTCAGAATGAAAATGATGTTTCCTTGCATGTACTTGCAGCTGCAAGAAAAACGAGCAACTTTTTGCTGCGAGAACTTGTAGCTATAAATTGCACTTGCAAGTTTTGTCCAAAATCCCGTTCGTAAAACTTGCTGCTGCAAGTAATTCATTAAAAATCATAGATAGGAATTTAGTTCACACGTGTGAACAACCTTGCAAGTTCATGAAATTTATTGCAACCGCTTTCTCATTGGCTGATGAAAAAATGCAATTTATTTCCAGCTGCAAGTTCTCGCAGCAAAAATTTGCACGCGTGAATAGGGCTTAAGTGAATTTTATAATCAACGAAAGATGGAGTTGAATTTTAGAAAAAGTGGAAAAGGAAGTGAATTTGAGAAAAAATAGAAAATGGAAGTGAATTTAAAGATGGACGTGAATTTAAAGAAGAAACCGAATATAGAAGTGAATTTTGGAAAAAAACGGAAAATGGCAGTGAATTTTAGAAAATAAAACGGAAAATGGTAGTGAATTTGTAGAAGAAACCGAAAATGGGAGTGAATTTTAGAAAAAAGGGTAAATGGAAGTGAATTATAGAAAAAAGCAGAAGATGAAAAACACCTTAAATTTGATTTATTTCTGTTCGTTCAACAGGGAATTATATATTCAGAGTGAATTCTGTGAATATAGTTGGACACAAAAAGCGGTGGTTGTCTTGTAAAATTTGTCCAATGGAAAACGGTTATTCTGCGAATTTAGTTGGACACAAAAAGCGGTGGTTGTCTTGTAAAATTTGTCCAATGAAAAACGGTTATTCTGCGAATTTAGTTGGACACAAAAACCGATGGTTGTCTTGTAAAATTTGTCCAATGAAAAACGGTTATTTTGCGAATTTCGTTGGACACAAAAAGCGGTGGTTGTCTTGCAAAATTTGTCCAATGAAAAACGGTTAAATGTTAAGCTTACAGATCCAGTGATTGTGCATTCGCTCAAAACGTTTGCAATCGTTGTGATATGTTCATCCAACAGTGTTCCGTCGACACAAGTTCGCAAAGGACCAGATTTGAATTTGGTGGCAGCTCTTACATCGTTTCTAAAATATACAAAAACAAACGGAAATTTTGTTTTAAAATCACATTTTGTGCGCATTTAAAATATTAAACTTCGGTTCGAATCAACACTTTTTCGCCCTGTGAGTTGACTGTGAACAACACAGCGCATTTGTGTACAGTGAAATAACTGTGAAATTCTATTACTATTTGTATATGCAGTATAAAATGGTCACAAATCATGAAAGCCGTCTTGGGTCGAGTGTCAAGTTCCTATTGCTGATTGGTGGATGATAAACGACTGCAGCTCCGGTTTCCAATGTTCGAGTCGTAAAATAAAAGTTGGTCACAGATTTATAAATAATAGAAAATATTCATGTGAGAAAGGGTTATTGTGAAGATTTTATTACGAAACATTATTTTGTTTACTAACCGTACTGTAAACACTTACTTCTTGGTCTCTTCAGCGTTATAAGTCGACGCACCATCTTTGTAAACTTTTCGCATATGTCTGGCAACTGTTCGTATGATTGCTTTTTTCAGCCCAGTGATATGTTTTGTGTCTAAAGTCGCACTGAAACGAAAACAATTTTAGCCAATGTACAGAACAAGGCCGTACTAAACAGCAGTATAGGTATGCATATTTCTAAACATAAGCCTAAGCCAAAACCTAGACGTAGAATTAGCTTATACCTAAGCCTAAAGCGTAAGTAAAAAATAAGTTTAAAGCTTAGGTTTAATACTCTCTCGCAGTTCCGTAGAAAAACGTTCCGACCGCTGATCGTTATACAACACTGTAAATTCCAATGAGTTGATTTATCAACTCAGCCAGCGAGTTAGTTATTTCTGAGTTAATAACAATAAGCATTAACTCACACTGAGTTGAGTTGATTCTCACTCTGAGTTGAGTTGACTCTGGGTGAGTTGATTAATTAACTCAGAATGTACTGAATCAACTTAAAATTGTGAGTTCTGATAGTTCTAACTCAGACGGAGTGGATTCAGCTCATTCTGAGTTAAAATCAACTCACTGAAATTTACAGTGAATGTCTACAAATTTTAATCTGGAGCCGGACGTGAAACAAAAGTTTAGGTAATAAAAATTATGTTCAATTTTACCAACTAAATATTATCGATAATCTTTAATATTTTGCCAAAAATTTTGGTTTAAGTATCGTCTTCGAACAATTTCGCCAGTTAAAATATTTAAATTTGCCAGAATAGTTGGGAAAACTCAATTGAAAACAAAATGCTCACACAATTTTATACAAAAAAATTCACAAACAAATTTGTCGCAACCCCCGACGGCAAAAATTCTACCGGAGCCGCAACTGGAGGGCATTTTTCAGTCGAAACCGGAACCGGAGGGTGTTTTTATCCTGAGCCGGAACCGGAGAGCATTTTTCAGTTGACGCCGGAACCGGAGAGCATTTTTCAGTTGACGCCGGAACCGGAGAGCATTTTTCAGTTGACGCCGGAACCGGAGGGCGTTTTTCAGCCGGAGCTGGAGGCACAGTTTTGACAGTACTCTGTTAACTTAAATCAAAAACATTAATACAGAACCGTCCAGGGTGTACTGAACAGAGGACCAGATTGACTGCTATCATTCTGATTGAATGTTTTTCTTAGTGCTAGACGCGTTTCTTTATTGAATAATCGTTAACGATTGGCTAGGAGATTATATTTTAGCCGTTTTATCAGTCTAGGAATTGACCAATCAAAATCTCTGGGAACGTGGCGCTGTCAACGATGTATATGTCGTAGGCCAATCTCCTATTCAGGCCAATCCACTATTCTGAGCAAATAGCAATTCAGTCTAGACCAAATAGCGATTGTGACTCGTGAGATGTAGCAAAACAACAGCGATGTAAAACGCTGATTGGTTAACGCCACGGTATTGCGTCAGTCCAAATAACCAAATCTGATTGGTCTTTAAGTTCAATAGCAGTTTAGCCTAGGACGAGCTGCGATTTCGTAAAATAGTAGATTGGCCTAAGACATATATGCCTCGTCACAAAAGTAAAAAATGGAAAAACATTTGAAACATTTTTTTACGTTGCAGCAACTGCAGCTTCCGCCGGCGGACCAGTGACTGCGCCTTTGCCAAACTTTTCCGCAAACGACGGGGACGAATTTAGAGCGCCTTGAGCCCCCCAAACTGCCAATATTGCCATAAGCATGCAAACTATAGCTGCCATTATTAATGTTTTTTGTTATGTTTTAATCAATATTTTAACACAAAATATCTGAAAAATAAAGCCCAATTTACAGGAATCCATGCGATCTTGGTTTCAAACTCACTTTTTTTGTTTTTACAGCAAAAATTTTCGTGATGTATATTTTAAAAATTCACAATGATTGTGTAGTGGCTTGAAAATAAATGTAAGAAACGGTTTTGGAATCACTGAAATTGTTTGAAGTTTTATCGGAAAATTTAAAAATTGCTAAATAATTTTAAAAGTCTCTGGTTTGAAAATAATTTTCAGCTTGAATTTCATAAATTTATGCAAAAAAAGGGTTAAAATAAACCTGATTTGTCGTTCGATAAATAAGGCAAAATAGCATGAAACACATCAAGAGTATTTGAATTTTAAGGGTAATTTTGAATTTTGCTATCGTTTATATGGTCCAATAAAATTTTAGTATCCATCGCTAACTGGTGCTTCGCAAACAATTTGAAAATAGTGACGTAAGCAGATTCAAAATCGTTCATTTTCGCAAAAATGCAACGTTTTAAAACCTCAGATTTATAACTTTTTGCTGAAACTGCGTTCAAAATTATTATTAAAATAATGTTATAAAAAATATTTGAAGTTCAAATAGGTTTCCGACATATAAATATAAAAATAAATATATATATTTATTTATTTATTTATATATACTCACTTCAAAAATGGTGGGTAAAATATTAATATATAGTTTATTTAGGATTCATATACTTAATAGTTCAGCTTACGCACTCAGAGATTTGTTTAGGTGACATTATTTTATGCAGCTCAGATCGGCGTATTTAAATTTCGAATGACGAAAACGGAAACAACTTTTAGAATTCAACATAAATTGCGGTCAATGACTCAATAGCGTATTTTAAAGCCTTTAAGGGGTGTAACAGTAGATTAAGAGAATTCCTAAGCCTAAGCCTAAGCATAAGCGCTGCAAAAGCGTATTCGTAAGCCTAAGCTTAAGCTAAAGCGTTGGAAAAATGAGTTCCAATGCCTAAGCCTAAGCCTAATCAAAGAAATGTAATATAGAATCTAAACCGACTCTTTTAACCCACCAGGAACCTGGACGCCCTTAAAATAACATGGGCCCCACTGCGTATATCGCAATTCTATGTATGTCAAGTCTAAGCACAAAAAATGGCCTAAACCACAAAGCTCTATTCAACACACGTGCAGTTTTGCTGCGAGAACTTGCAGCTGCAACTTGCACTTGCAAGTTTTGTTCAAAATCCCGTTCGAAAAACGTGCAGCTTCCAGTTGAATTTTTAGTACAAATCACAGTTTACAGACAAATCCCGCAATTCTTAATAGTTTCAATTTCAAACTGCTGGAAACTATTCAAAATGAAATCTTAAATTTATGACAGTGAAAAATCAAAAAACTTACAGCAAACATTTTTTGCTTCAAATCAGAATTTAATGAATTTCAAAAGTTTCACGTCCTGAAAAGCTATGAAAAAACTCTCTTGTAAGTTCAAGACAATTTTTAAAATCCTGCACGCGTAAAATTCACTGTTAGAAAGCAATGAGGTAAATGAACGTCTTTCTCAACCATCATTGAAACATTTTGGCTGTTTCGCGTTCAAACTGGACTAGAATCTGAATCATATTTGGTTCAATAAGGTTGAAATTTGTCTTGTGAAAACCAAATTTGAATTGAGGTGAGCCGAGCCTATAAAGTATGACCCATCAAAAAATGGCCAATGTATAGAACAGGGCCGTAACAGTAGTATAAGCATAATCGTAAGAATAAGCCTAAGCTTAAGCGTCAAAAAGAACCTACATCAAAGTCTAAGTCTGAGCCTAAGCCTAAACTTAATCAAAGAATGAATATAAATATTGCAGTCCCAGGGAAAAAGTTTTCGCCCCTGATTTTAACATGAACCATAAAATTTGTCTCACCGTCGAGTTACTAAAATGTGCCTGTAAATTGCTTTTGTAGTTAAACGCTATTATAAACTAACAATTTTTATATTTTGCCAAAAGCATATTTTAATGTAATCTAAACGTTTTTTCAAAACGCTTAGTCTAAAGCTTAAGCTTACTCTATTGCAGTCCCACAAAAAACGTTCCGCCCTTGATCTTTACATGGGCCCCAAAAAGCATATTTCAATATTAATCTAAACGTTTTTTCAAAACACAACAACCGTTTTTGGCCCGATTCCTTAAATTTCAATGTTGTAGCAATAAAACTGCGAGCTTTAAACCAAGAAAATAGTTTTAGCCTTTTAGTCTGCATATCACACGGTGGTTTAAATCTTGTCGACGAAGTAAAAACTTGCAAAAATATTAAAATTTAAACAAATTTCAACTCAAAATAGTAACTTTTTGCAGTGAACCACGAGTAAAATATTTGAAACTGACGTTCAAAAATACTCAACTGCATCGAATTTAAGCACCGTTTGAACTGTGCATAGAACATTTTAATATTCCAATTTTTTGAATCAAGTTTCAAACCTGTAATTTTATAAATTTGACTCATGATAATGTATACTTCTACTGAAATTTTGACTCATAATGACTTTCAACGTCATATATTCCCCGCATTTATATAATTATCGCGTTAGTGTACTTTTGTCATTTTTATGACATCACACAAGCAGTGAATTCGTATAAATTTGAATTAAGAAAAAACTGCAAAAACATTCGCATTTTTAGACTTGAAGCCATATTGGGTCATCCACGTAATAATGCACACATAAGTTGTACGGACTGGTGTCCTAAATGATGCCATAACTAGGGCCAGACGACAACACACACCAAGTACTTAGATAGCCGGTTTTGTCCTGACAGTGTTCCAAGGGAGTAGGGACAAAACAAAATCCCTCGGTAGGGACTACTGGAAAAAGTACTGTCGCAACAGCGTTGTTTCTGCGAAATAATTTTTCATTTTTAGTGCATAGCTTCTGCTAAATTAAATGTACAACAAGTCCCTTCGAACAGTGATTCGTTATAGTGCAAGGACATTATGCACTATGTATTCTGGCCGTAGAAAGTTTAGAAACCCTGTATGCGGATGTCTGTGCGTTGTCGTTGGACTCTGAAAACAGACTGGTTCTAAGTATAACATCCTTCTATGACAGAGTTTATGAAAATGACATTGGTCCTTAGCCAGACCTGGACAATTTTATACAGTAGTGCGCGCACTATTACGTCGATGACACATAACTGAATTGCACCGCAGACTCAGGAATTAACTCTTTTCACATGGGTATTTTCTATTTCATTTGATATATAAACAAAAGACAGATAATATGCGTAAAGCTGTATACAGAGTGTACCATAAAATAATTCTATTGCAGACAATTGACAACCATGAGTACTTTTATTACAACTCAGAAATTAACCCTTTCTCACATGAATATTTACGATTTCATCAGACAAAGTTTGAAATTTCCTTGTAATCAGCTATCCGTGGCACGTCTTATACAGATAAGACCAATGGTTTTAACCGATTTTTAGACGAAAACGCATTCACACATAAATATTTTCAATTTTATTTTAGTCCTGTTTTCAAATTTAACATCTTGTGCTCGGGTCTTTCAACCAGAAGATGCCTACGATCAATGCTCAACAAAAGTTGATGCAAAAGTTCGATGGAACTCACGTCCGTACGGTTGAGAAGTTGTTTTGGCACGAATTAGAATCAGGTTTGCTCATATTTACAACAGGATTATCTGCTAATCCGGTTGTTAAAGTTTAAAATCATCTTAACAACAAACTGGTTGAAGGCTCATGCATAGAACAGGGCCGGATCGTTTTCCGTCGGGGCTGTAGTAGAGTCAGTTTAAGCTTTAGACTTAATTTTTTGCTTGGGCTTAGGCTTAGACTCGGGCTTAGGAATATGCTTATGCTACTGTTCCGGCCCTGTTCTGTACATGGGCCGGTTGAATTTGCTTTTTATGCTCAATGTTAACCATCTCGTACTCCACAACCGGTGAACAGAGATTCAACAAAATCCAACAAACCTGTTCCGCGTTCGATAGTCTTCGAACTTTAGTAAAATGAGTTTGAACGTAGATTCAAAGCTCCGTTGAAATATGCAGACATTTTTTGAGGGTTTCAAATATTAACTTGAAATCGTAGAAAATTTATCCCAAGATTTAGTTAAGTTTAGGGATTTACAAATTTCAGTTGAAACTGGATTCAAAATTATTCTTTCAGATATTTAACAAAACTCAATTGAACGATTTTAACTGAAAGCTGAGCAAGAGTTGTATTTCGAAAATATAAATACGACTATTTTATTAATTTTAAATTTATAAATATATCTTGTTTTTTGCTCAACATTGAAGTTTATCATTTTCAGACCGAAAAAATATATATTTACTACCTAACTAATATAATAATATTATCGATTATAATCCCACGCATGCCTCTATTCCGAGCACGGACACAAACTGGTATCTGTAATAACCCTTATTTAGCAAATACTGGTAAATTAACTATTTTTAAATTGAACTTGCAATCTTATATTGAAATATCGGCTAATTGTAATTATAGGGAACTGTCCACTAACCCTTAAATCTCAATCTAAGGCTAAACGTAAGGTTGAGACTGAAGCGTAATTTTGACTAAGCCAAATTATCAGGTTTTCAGAGCCAGAAAATCCTTGTCTCATATAGTGGCCTTGGCCTAAATGAGGGACGTGTATCTGGATCAAGAAGTAACCGGATGTTTTCATTTTCTTCTTGAAATCTGTATCCGTTTCCGTTATAGAAATACCACTTTCCGTTATTTTTACGGTCAAAATTAGTTGTAAATCATGTCTTACTCTCTAAAAACTTAACTCGTCGATTTGAGCTTAAGGTAGCGGTTAAACTAACTTTCTAGATCAACTAAACTAACAGGTAGGTTTACGCTTAGACTCATTTAAAATTTAATATATTTTAGGCTCAACAATTAATGAACTTAGCTTAAGTAAAACTTAAAATTCTAGTTTAGTTTTATGCGGAGTTCACGTTATAACCGGGCAGCTTGGGACACCCTTTGTCCTATTAGCCTATTGGGTAACATCTTGTCGGCGAACAGACCCCGTATCATATTCAAAAAGTCGTATTTGTCTGCTATTGTCATGTGTTAGTGACTTTTTGTCCTTCAATATCATATGATACTCTACAAATTGTCAGCGAATATTATATGACATATTTTCAAATGTCTACATACTTGTAGTAACATACCCAAATTGTCCTGTTGAATATCATATGATACCAGAATTTAAAATTTGAATTTTTGAATTATGACACTTTTTTCTAAACGGTTTTGTGCCGGAAATGAATTTGTAGACGTGTATTTGGTATTTTAAGCGCAGCTTAGCACCCGAAAGTTACACTGTCCCACTGAACATCATATGATATTCGTTGTAATTTTGGAATATCATATCATATTCGCATATCAAATGTCCCTCAGTATCACATGACATACCGACGCTTGTACACATTGATCTTCTGAGAGCGGTGGTTTGTAAGTAAATGTCATATGACGTACAACTTTTGTCTGTTCACCCGATATGAGTGCTCAAATCTTAACGTTGACGTCGAATCAACATGGGACAAACCGTGTCCCGCCTGCCCCGGTTATAACGTGAATCCCGCATTACGTCCAGCCATTTAAGTTTTACTGAAACTGGTTCCCATTTTCAGTCCCAATCAGTAGGAGTCCGTGTTCCTAATAAGGGTCCGTAACCGGATAGAGTCCCTAAACCCTCATTATAGTCCATAAATGTCAATTATCCCTAATTGTAGCGCATAAATAACTCCAGG